>CCAG010012532.1:0-34408 GCA_001077435.1 Glossina morsitans morsitans
GCATTATAACGCCTAATATTATCGTCTATCGACGTTTTCTTCTTTCTACGTGCTTGCATGCGGCAAGAGATACGGCAATCTTAACTTGAAAAAAAAGAACACAGCAATAACAACCACAAAAAATCGGCAATTGTTATTATTTGAGAAAATTGCTGGTCGTGATGTCAGTTTCATTTCATTTAAACGCTCTTGTTGCCTTTAGGTTACAAAGCAATTTATTGTTGAAACCACACACAAAAAAAAAGCGCTCATTGACTTTGAAGTGCAGCAAGAAGAGGGGGGCGAAACAACAACAATAATAATAATAATAATAACAACAGCAGCAACAACAATAACCATAACGACTCTTCAACCCACAACATAATAAGCAAACGTTGTGAAGCTAGATCTTGAATTTAAGTGATCAAAGAATGAATGAATTAAACTAAAAAATTTATTTATTTATTTATTTTTTATGTTTTTTATGTTTTTTATGTTTTTTATGTTTTTTTTTTTTTTTTGGTTAAGGAAAACGAAGGCAAAGAACTTTTATGGTGAATATGCAAGTAAATGTATAGGAAGAGGGACGGCCGAAATGCCAGCAATTCATAATGAATCCGTTGAGAAAGAAGAAACAAATGAATGAACAAACAAACGAACGAAGAAACCCTGCAAAGCGGCAAATTTACAACACAATAAAACATGACATGACCACTGCCACTTAACACAACCAGCTAGTCAAAGTAAAAGCCGAAGGAAGCTGTTGCTAGTTGTCGGTTTGCTGGTTGCTGGTTGTTCGTTGCTGGTTGTTGGTTGTTGGGTTCATTCAAACATAACTCACATGAAATAAGTTCAATGATCGTGGGTCACGACTTTTTCAAGCATTTTTAAAAACTAAGTATCGACATTCAGTCCGTCAGTCAAACTATTCGAACTGCGAGTCAGTTAGTTAGTCAGTTAGTTGCAGCTAAAAAAAACCAAAAAGTTTTTTTTATTGAGATACATTCAATTCTCAAATAATTTCATTCGTTTCATTTATTCATTTCTTCATTCATTCATTAATTCATTCATTCATTCAGTTACTGGGTAATATTATATCAGCTACATTGCCACCATGATTCAGTATTCCCAGTACAATTCGTCACACAATGTCTTCTCTCTTTTGCAGCTGTGTGCCTTGAACAACAACACCAACCTCTACAACAATTGTTTAAGCAATTGATCGGGATCAAGAAATCGATCACCACCAAAACAAATGTCAGCTATAAATCTGTCCGCTAAGACACATAAGAAACAACAAATAAACAACAGTTAAAACAAAACAAAAAAAAAAAAAAAATAAATAAATAAATAAAGAAAATATTCTCTCAACAAATGCAAATTTTATTCCTTTCGATTGACAAACCCTAGTCTGTTGTTATTGCCTTAGTATATTATTAAGATCTTTATCATTGTTGTGTAATGTCAAACGCTTTGATTACCGCTAGTGATCTTAAATAGAACATTGTATAGTTTTAATTTTTTTTCGTTCGCGTTTTTCGCTTTAGTATTTGGTTAAGCCGATCGGCAGCCGTAGTACTAAACTATTTATTAAGTGTATAATATTTAATTGTTAAATGATTTTTACCTTAAAAGTCGTGCTTGACAAATTTGCTATTGCAAGACAACTATCTAAGTTTTTATGTTTTGCAAAATGTTTGCAAAGCTTATCAAGTTTTCAAGTAGCATAAATAATTTGGCGTCATTGCTATGACGATGGATCGCAGCAGTGTACTTGGGGAAATTGAGTTAATCGGGCAACGATGCAATAGCGGAAACAGGCTCCTGGACAAACGGACAGCTAAGATAGTCGATTTGTGTCATGATTTATCGCCACAAAAAGGTTACGTTGGATACGGGGTCAGCACAAAGCATAGCTGGGTTTACTTGAGATCCCCGATATCAGAGCACAGTTGATCAAAACTATTCTGCCATCGATACAGCCGACGCCATGTTGCCGTGCGAATGGAACTGCTTTAAACATTAAAGATTCTTGTGTCTCATTCACCCCGCTTCGAAACTCGAGTGTTTAATGGGTCGTCTTTTTCACTGGCTACGTGGCGTGTAAGGCTATCGCAATAGGAGCAATTGCTACGAAAAAAATCTCAAAAGAAATATATATATGTATATGTGGGTTTATTGTGTATGCACAGTGCTGCCACATAGTTACATTGCGACCCATCTTATCGACCCTAATGAAATGAATGATAGAAAGTCGATTAAGGGTAAATGAGTGTCCTACTGTTAGTACCGTTTTAAGTTAGATAAGGCTTTAACTCGGACCGACCGATTTAAGTAATTAAAGGTTAGATGGCAAAAAGGTACTTGTATTAAATTTGACGTATACTCTGACATTTTTTTTTATTTTTTAAATGCATATCACATTACAGCCAATGCTGAATTTTCTCTTAATTATCGCTTCGCGTCAAGCTTTAGGGCATTTCTAAAATTAAATTGCACATACGAATATACAATTTTAAAATAGAATTAAATTCGTTAGTGCCACGATAGGATTTATAAAACATATCGCAATCAATAAGCTTCAGTTTCGCATCTCGAATCAAAAAGATTTTTGACGTGTACGCACGGTGAGATCTTTGTTCGAAATAAGCCAGTAGTTGACGTCAACGTTGCTAAGTATTTGACAGTCTCAATGACGCAATGGCAATGCTTTTAATAGTTTCCATATAATTTTGTGATCGGATTATTATTCTTGGTTTATCTTGGTGGGATGCATTTCAAGGTACATCAGGATAAATTATCTCGAGCTTGAAGAAAAAGCCCCAAAGTGTTTTTCTTTTCTTTTTTTTTTCTATTCACCTGTTCAACCTTCCCATCAATGGAATTGACAATAAGCATGAAAATCTTATAAGTTATTGAAGCCTCAAGATGATGATGATGCCAACGCAGGTCATCTTACTTGGATTCATCTTGTAATTTTCTTAAGTCTTTAATGGCTAGGGGTTTTTAACGAGCATGTTTCTTTGTTAAGAGAAGACAGCGAGCAAGAGGATTCGGATAACTTAATATTTTAGTAACATATCTGTTGGAACTTTACTTAACTACGCGTAAGGTTTTTTGATTAAAATCAAGTAATTAAATAGACTATGAAAACTAGGATCAAGATCACCGTTATAAGCTTTATAGAAGCAAAAAAGTGCCATCCCTCTCTAAAAAGATCTTAGAAACTTACAAAAAAAAAAAAAAAAACAAACTATAGGTAAGCAAAAGTTGTTTGAAGCTGATAGGCAAATACATTATAAAGATTTTCTTCTTATGATAACATCTTGTCCTCTTATCCCGAATATATCTTCACAAAAAGGAAAAAGAAGAGAAAAAAAATGTTCGCTTATACTTAACACGCCATCTACATCTTTACAGGAGAGAATTTTTATGCAGTCGTAGAAAATTAGATTGTCATTGAGGGTATCGTTCGCATTAAATGAAATTGTCAGTTGAAATGTGAAAATGTTAGTAATTCGATCTAACGTGTCCACCTTCTTTTAAGATATGAAAGGTGTTGACCATGATCTCTCATATGCGCATATACGTCAAGTATTTAAACATATGCTCGAAGTGGATATGAATTCTCTCTCCATCTCGATGCATTATAATAGAAGGTGTGGGTGTATAATGTAAACAATTTATGCATAACCATGAACGCTTGTACAAGTTGTTCGCTGATAATTATGGGTGCGTTCACCATGAGCAACAACCATCGATCGGGACAATAGGCTTGAAAGAAAGATAACAAAACGGAAATATGAGCTGCTTTTGCTCTAAGTTCAAGTTTGAATCGCACGCTTATTGCAAATGTCGGTTGCTGCTGCTGCTGCTGATGCTGATGCTGTTGGTGCCTATATTGACTATTCTTTATACATATATAAGATATTTTCATAGTTAGTTGCTAAGTGACGATGCATTAAATGCGAACACCTGCGAAAAGTATGAATTTTTACAAAAAAAAAAAAAAAATAAAATAAAATGAAAACAAAAAAGAAGACAAATTAAAAAATTCTCATGTCTTCTGCGTTATAAGAAAAACGAAGTGAGAATCCTCTAACACGTTAAGCAAAAGATGCTTAGAAGTTGTTTGCTGCTGCTGCTGCTCCTCTCTGCATAGAAAAGTTTTCCAAAGATCGCAAGTGTGGCAAGAGGCGTCTTTCCTTAAATGGCGCTTGCATAGGTGCTCGTGTTGCCATTTGTTAAATAGAAGGTATTCGGATATGTGCAAACCACCTGGTGTGAGGTAAACTTTTTGTGCAATGTTTGGCAAATTAATGAAATCGATTTATTTTTCATTTTTGTTTTTGTTTTTCTTTTTCTTTTTGTTGTTTCCTTAACACATGTTTTTTTGTAGCTCATGAAAAATGTTGCAAAGTGGCAAATATACGTGAGCCACTAATTAGTCGATATAATAGAGTCCGAAAAAGTAATAGCAACAATAAAAGAAGAATTCACCGTAAGAAAATTCTTGACATAACATATCGAATTGTCAGTTAATATCGGAAAGAATTCAAAACCAGTTCTGGCTGTAATAGCCGATAATGATAATAATAATAATAATAATAATAATAATAATAATAATAATAATAATAATAACAGCAACAACAGAGAAAATGTTGTTAATAATGTTTAGAGTTTCAAGAGACAAGAAGGACAGACAATTAGCCAAGCAACCTGAGGCCACAGCAAATAACACCATTTTAAAAACAACGGCATCTTTTGTGTGTTGCACGTGCAATCAGTTACAAAAACGACAACAACAACACAACAACGATAAATACAACGGGAATATCGTCAACCAAAAAAAAAAAAAAAAGCCGCAATCGACATTCGCACACATGCACATGTGCACGCAAAGCACGGAGCGATAAAGCGAAGCTTTAAGACACAATCATTCTTCCGGCAACTTAAAGCTAAATGCAACGTAACAAAAACTGAGACAAAACGACTTTAACAGCACCACTGAAAGATTGATTGATTGACTGTTGAATGAATATGTGTGATCTACTTTCGGAGAGTTTAATCTTTTCTTTTTTTTTTCTCTTTTGTTGTTAATTTTTGGCTTTGCTTGCACACACACACACACACACACACACACACACACACACACACACACACACACACACACACACACACACACACACACACAGAGAGAGAGAGAGAGAGAGAGAGACACATAAGTTTAACACACACACACACACAGAGACACATAAGTTTAACACAACCACCATCCGGCATCGTTTGACGTACCGTTAATCAACTCGTCACTCTAAATATTGTGCGACAAGCTAAAGCAAAAAAGGAAAAAAAAAAAACACAAGCGACTAACTTACCGATCATTGAATGATGGACAGTTTTCGATTTTGTTATAACTTCGCTGAAATTCAAAAGCAATTTTACTTATTTTCCATTTATTCGTTCGTTCGCAATTCCGTTTATTCATTGCAGTCGCGGTTCAATGGTTAGAGGCGTTTAATGATCGATTATTTGCTGTAAAGCAACAACAACAGCAACCAATTGTTACAGCAATATTTGTTAATTTCATATACATACATACATATATATATATATATATCTATGCACATGCATACATGCTACGATCACGCAAACTGCTCGTCTCAGTTGCCGCTATAAGCTTTAAGAACCGAATGAGTTAAGACTAAATTAATGGTATGATAAATATCTCCTGAAAAGTACCGTTATCGTATACCAACTCTTTGAAAAGCGCACAACTCAATTATTTGCAAATGGTTTTTCCTTTTTTTCTTTTTTTCACCTTCTTATGAGATGCTCAAGCAGTTTCTCGCTGATGATCTTTGCTGAAGAATTGTCAAGAATTTAATTTTGGGTTAACGCATAGACTACTAAATACGAAGCGTGATTTATCATGACCGCGACTGCACTTTAATTACGATCAGCGTTTGATCTCACCTGCTAACGAATGCTCGACCGCTGACAACGTAACATCTACCAGGTTATGGCTTCACACAATATACGTTTTCGTCACTTAATTCCTCTACAATCACGTGTGCGTCACGTCCCTTGATAAAAGAATATGGGACCTTGTAGTTTTTGGCTAGCATGAGATGGATTAAAAGGTATTTTCAAATGTCCGCAGATTTAGAAAAATAATTTCTTTGCTGTTTTTTATATCCGCCATCGAAGAGAGTAAGCAGATCATTTTATTTTCAATTATGATTGGTGTGTGATCGAGCTATAGTGACCTGCTACACCTCTCAGGCTATCGATCACGCCATATCTCTCTCTCTCCTCACTTTTTTCTCACCATCAACATGTAATTTTTTGTGAATAGGTCATATCGCCTAAGTGACGTGTCATATTGAAAAGGAAATAATCATTTTTTTTTCTTAGTGAGAGAACAACAACAACAACAAATGTATTATTGAAAGTTTTTGGGCATTCAGTTTTCCCGTTGCTTCTAAAAAAGAGATATGGATCGCATGCTAGAGTGGAAGACTTATGGAATTTAAAAGTGTTTCATATTTTCAGAAATGCCACGCCCTTCATTAATTTATACACAAGACTAGAGGGGTCAGCAAAAACAGTCTTGAAAATGTATTCATGTGAGGGGGAACGGCTACCACCGTAGAAAATGAAATTGGTTTCTTAATTCGTTGGTCCAGCAAGAATGTCTGGCAAAGGAGAAAGCAGATGATAACTTGATCTTATTTGGATTCTAATGGATCTTACATTACTTCACTAATAGCTTTTAGAACATTCGTATGCCAAGTATTCGGTAAAAGTTTAGTTGTATGCTTCACGTTCCGCTTCGCTTGTTCTTAAGTGACTCAATATTTTCTACTTCTTGTGATGCATATTATATTTTGCAGAATGTCTATAACGAATGCATCGATTCTGTGCTGAGAGCAGCAGCCTATTCTTAAAATAGTTATTGTACCTATGCCCAGTGTAACTTGCTGACAACTAACTAACTCAGTGGTTGTAGGTCAGTGCATCTTATGTTTTCATCCATTTTAAAAGTTTTCACTTTTCTCTGCTTAACTGATCGCATCGAGCGACTTTATGACTTTTCTACGCGAGCTGGATTAATATTTGCGAGAATTATTATATGAATTGTGTGTTGAATAATTGTACCGAAAGCGATAACCGAAATTGACGATTACAACTTGTAATCTGCAGTAATCGATTAATTACATTTATCGCTTGCACATACATACATATATACGTGCACATGCACATGTACATGCACACGCATGCACATGGCCATACACATATATTGTGCAGTTCCTTATCACTTGCCTTAAAGGTAAATTAAAACAAATGAAGGGAAAATGAAGTTAAGGCGAAAAGGCAAAAAGAAGAAAAGAACACTGAAACCAAAATGTTTTAATTACAGCTGCAAACGAGCATAACGTTAATGCGACAAAGTGCAAATGACAGCATTAAGACAACGAGAATGGTCAATTTCATGGTTATCAGTATTGCATATATATATATATATATATATATATATATATATCTTCAACATACGAATACATGTACAGACATAAAATGTACAGTTAATTAACTTCAGGTGTTAAATAAGTGACCATAAATTGTCCCAAAATGAGAAGGAAATGACCAAAAAACCACTTTTTAGGTTTCCACACTCAGTCCTTCTTAACGCAAAAGAGATTTGAAGAAAGAAAAAAAAACAAAAATCAAGAAGAGAAGTGAATAAACCGAAGACGTTAAAAGCCCTTAAAAATAATGATCAGATATTGGTTATCAGTATAGGAGAAGTAGTGTAGGTAAGCAAGAAAGGAAGCTGGGAGAGCTGACATCGCAAAACGAAATGATGGCTTCAGCCAGAAAAAGCAATTATTTTTTGCTGTCGATTATCTGGTTTAAATATGTGTATATATATATATCTATGTATGTATAGGTTAAAGCACAAATCAAATGACGACTTTAGACTAAAGCATCATTACCGAGGTTTTATGCGGCTAAGACTGACACTTTTTCTAATCATTTCGTACGTTTACGAAAATTTGTAAAAAATCTTTGGAAAAGTTCGATAAATAGTTCCGACAATTAAATCCTGTTTGGCTAATTGCCGATAGTGATTGTCATCGAAATGATTATAGCGAACCTGAAGCCGTACAAAAACCGAAATTAGCGATAAACTAAATTGGAATTATTTCTACTAGATGTTAAATCGTCCCTCCCGCTATTAATAGTAGAAGCCTCGAAGCTTTAGGTTACTTTAGATACGACCAAAGTTCTATTCCAAATCTATTTAATTCGACTTCTAAAGAGGAAGAACACTTGTAGCCGATTTTCATGCGTACAGTAGTTTCAACCTCGGCATTTTTCACTGTCTCTCTCTCTCCCTCTCTAAACTTTTGACGATATATGAATTTGATTAAATTCTAGATGTCACCCGTTAGCCGACTAACTTAGTATACCTTTAGTTAATATACGTTTAGTTTTAGTAGTTATATATATATATATATATATATATGAAATGACTGAAAGTTGTTTCTTTCACAGTTCATTTTGGTTTGCCGCGCAACTTCGTAAAGAGTGGTCTTCGTTAATTGGTTTTCTTGCTAATGGTCTCACGGAACTGAGACTAAGACAAATGTTAAAGTCATTTCGCTTTGGTTTTTGTTGTACGGCGGTATTTTCTCTTGCAATTGTGACACTTTAATTTAAATGCTAACAAAATGACATAAATAGTTGCCACTTGTTTTTTTTTTTTTTTTTTAATTTCTTTCTCTCTCTCTTCCTTTTTCTATATTGCATGCTTTTCTTTTTTAACACTTTGCTTCACTGCTATTTCGTTCTGCTCTTATGATGTTAAAACGCGAATCGTGATCAAATTACAATTGCTAACAAAATTCTTCAAACAACTTGATTAACCAGCAAACGAGCGAGCGAGCGAGTGAGCGAGCGTAAGCAACAAACAACAGAGTACAAGAATAAACATATTTTCCGTTTATCGCAGATCTATGTGGCACGAGCTCATTATGTATCATTTAAATGCAACTCTGTTTTGCTTTTAACAGCAACCATTTAATGTTAAAGCCATGTCCAACATGGTACGTTGCCATTTCATTATTATCCTCATCATGCCAAATGATTAACTAGTTCCTCGAAGCTATACATAATAAAAATTGAAAACAAAAAAAAAAAAAAACAAAATAAAATCAATCATTAACACATACATCTGGTTGTTGTTTGCATTTGTCCACCACTTAAGCCATATATGCGGTCATCAAGTGACTAACTACGACGGTGGTTTATGTAGATTAGCCGCATAAATATGCACAATTCTTACGACAATAATATCAAATATTTATTTATAATATTTGCTATTGCTACAGGTCATATATATACATATATGTATATTTAGCTCCCGCTGTTCTCTTTTGCCAGTGCGCTGTCTCTCATAATTAAATCTATGTGTCGTTGTATTATACAAGTCGTTGGCATACACTTTGCCATTTGCACATGTATACATGTGTGGCACATAAGAGGCAATCGATCATTCGTTATGGCGTTGTGTTGAGTAAGCTGGGATTTGAACTTAAATTGTTGAAATTGTCAAAATCCATAAATCACTTAAGTGTTTAAGGTATCTAAGCACTTACTTACTCACTCATAGCATTGCCTACGGGTTTGTGTATTCAAATGTTAACGTAGGCTATATAGAAAGTTTGCTGATTAAAGTTATCATAAAAGAAAATCTACTTTAGTGTACTCAAAATGGACTCACAAATTGATATAAATAAATGTAATATATATGTATATATATATATATATATATATATATATATATATATATATATATATATAGTATACATATGCTTTGAGATACTTATCTTGGATACCAGGAATTCTAAGCAGTTTTTCTTTTTTTTTTCATCAATTACAGGCGTGCTACAAAATTGGGACGAAGCTCTCTTTCGTTCTCTTGGTAAGTACGGATTCAAATTTCGTATCAAAATCGATTCAAATTCATTTCTTTTTATTCATTTAGTGGTTGTTGCTTTTATTTATATACATATATATTTGTAAAATTAACCTTAACAAGTGAAAACACTATAGTGGGATGGATTTCATCATTAACTACTCAACAGCATTTCGCTTATTGCAGTTGTTGATATAGCGACTTTTCGCAATAAGACATTATATGGGAAGTAGTTGAAAAAGCCTTCTGTTCGGAGCCATTATCAATAGCGTTCGTCGTTAGATCAAAACAAAGCCGATATACTGAATTTCATCAAAATAATGAAAACCGAAAATTGTAATCTACAGCACAATTAAGAAGAAGGACGGATGGACGAATGGACAGCCGGATAGACAATTTTAAATCGATAGAGAAAGTGATTCTGAACTGATTGGTATAGTAAAAGGTAGGCTTACCTCAAGTTCTGGGTATTGCATATATCTGCACAAACTTAATATAGAGGTCTAGAGGATACTTGCACTGGCAGATGAAACCTTAGCTGCATTTTTCTAATCATTCAAAAACTTTGCACAACGAAAAATATAGTGTTACTAACAACCTCTATATATTTCATTCGAAATGGATTCCAAATCAATTCCATGCATTTCCAATACGAATGTTTTCACTCCATTCTGTATTTCATATACATTGGAAATCATCTTCATGTTCTATGAATTCATACACTTTCCTTCCATATATTTCAATTGAATTCAATTCCGTCCTTCACATACATTCCAAATCAGTTGGTTGATATGTTCAGAGGTCATACAGTGGCTACATATCTACCTGCTGGAATATCAAGCAGGAATGTACTTCTTTTATGACCAGTCAATTAACGAATGGCCCCTAAATTTGTATAAGCGTGGCGATGGTCGACGAGTCTTCAACCAGGTGGGTATTACGCCTGAGGGGAAAAATGTTTTACTTTGATCACTCGAGTATTCACTATAGTCAAGGCCATTACCATTAACCCGTAACCGTAATTACTGTACTGGAAATTTAACTCGGCTATGTCGTCTTCATAATTGCCCTTCTTAACTCTTACGTTACGTGGTGACGGAAAAGGGATGATATCGTACGAAATTGTCTACTGATTTTTTATGATTTGGTTTGGATCACAAGCACATTTCAATTGGATCGGCGTAAAAGATCTTGATAAATGGGATAAGTTTGCGTAAACTATTTCCAAAGTCCGTGTCACGCTTGTTAAGCCTGGATTGAGAACGCGACCGAATGAAATATTCCTAATAACGTTAGCTTCGTTACACAAAATCGACTGAGTCTGCTTGTTTTCTGTAGTCGACGCGGTAAGCAAAAAAAATGTTGATAATTGATATATTGAATTATTGATAACGATCCGCAACGCTCCTGCATGTGAAAATATCGAATGTGCCGATTTCCTATGGCCATGCCGATTCCAAGCTATCTGTCTGTCTTTCCGGGATAAATAAGCGTTGCTCATCTACTTTAAATTCAACCTTAGGGTATCAAAGTCGGGGCCAATGGGTGATATGCAATCCAAAAGCAATATCTTTAGGGCCCAGCCAGCAAAACTTTTTACACAAATTTCAAACGTATGTAGCAAACTCTATGTGCAGATGTACAAATTTTTATTCAACCTAGTTTATTTATTAATTTGCCTAATCATGACGTATCTTGTAAGTTGATGTTGAAGAATACAAAAAAAAAAAAAAAAAATAAAATTAGGGAGAAACTTCTCAGATTTTAAATCTTTGAGAGTAGGAACGATAGTAACAGAAGAGTTCTCTATGGATATTCAAATTTATTTATCCTATGGTCCATCTTACTATCTTTGAGTTTGACATCTTGAATTTAACCTAAACTAACCTAGATATATAAATGCACCAGTTTATTCAGAAGCTTCGTAGCCCAATGAATAGGTATCGGGCGGCAAAAATAAATCGTTGCTGACAATTTTTATTCTTCGCAATCAGAATTTTTATATAAATTGAATGCAGAAATTTCATCGATAAGACGAGATCAGATCTGATTCATGTTTTCCATCGAGACTGGAAGGTCTGATTTAAAAAGATGCTCTTGTGTGTAGCTAAAAATGATTGCACGATGTTGAAGAACGTTCTGTGGCAGATTAAATCGGTGACAGAGTTTTGATGCTTTCTAAATTTGGAAATGTTTTTATATATGAAGCGTTCTCATGCCAACCGTGGATAAGCAGTTGAGAAAGAACAGTCGTGCCTAATTAATGTTCATATGATTTCATTGCTTGCATTTGAAAGCATTCCATAATTTTATATTTTTCATCCGAATAGAATGATTTATCTGATGACTAGATGAGTCAACAAAATTACGCCTTTTAAAGTTACCCTCGTAAATCACCTTCATTTACATTCTTCTGCTGCATACACGAGAGTATCAACTCTTGGTATAAACTTGTACTTATATTTGTCTAGTCGAGTAATGCCAAGGTGAGTACAGTCAGAATCGAATCGAATCGAATCGAATCGAATATGTAACGTATGACTAAAACTATTACCTGATAAGTTTCTTAACATATATATGCTATCCAAGAACGAGATATACTTTTTTCGACATTCCGTTTAAAATATCATGGAATTATTGACTTCAAGTCTTCAAGTCCGGCAGATTCAATTTCAAATGTGAAACATTATATATACATATATATGAAAATTTTATTAACTACTCAAGTCTATAAGGAATTCTTCGCTACAATTCATTAAATTAAACGAGGCATGAAGGGAAAACAAAAAGTTTGGGCTTATTCTTAGTATTTAAAAAAAACATTCTCATGCGATATGTCACCTAAAAATTGATTCTTTTTTATAGACGTAGGAGTCTATTCTACGATAAGAATAAGTCTAAGGTGATAACGTTTCGCTTTAAAGTAGCCACGATTTTTTTTACATGTTATGTAGCATTTTTTTAAAATGTATATATATATATATATGTGTGTGTATTTTTTTCATACATATGACTCCATTAGAGTAACAGCAGCAATCGCAACAGCTTGGCAAGCTAGGCAGTTAGCTAGCCGCAGCAATATTGTCGCATTCTTGTTACTGGGAATGCGTTGAAATCCAAATCGATCATGTTTGATCGTTTCTCTATCATGTATTGTATCGATCACATATGAATTCATGGCAAGCAAATAAATATGCATAGTAGAGGCGGTCGGCCGATACAATTTATTTTATTTGATTTGTTTTTCTTATGAGTTTATTAAGTCAGTTTAAAAAAATGTCGTAGAACTCTTGCTTAGTTCATTATATTTATTGCACTTATACGACATAATAAAAAAAAAAATTAAAAATTTTTTTTTTTCGTTATTCTATAAATTGTATTAAAAAAGAAAAAGAAAAAAAAAATGAGACTTTAATGAAATCGTATCAATAATAATAAATTAATAAAATACAAGAATAATTAATTTTATAATATTTACATGAGATTTTTACAAGAGCAATAAATTGAAATCGAAACAAGTGCGAAACCCATTGACTTAAGAACGAAATTTGAATACACTTCAATTAGATTTCCATTATTCTTATGTGAGTGTAAGTGAAAAGAATTATGTTGAGATAGTTTTAAAAAAATGTAATCATCTTTTGCATCTTCCGAATTCTCATGCGTATATAAGAAGCAAAGTAAATTAAATGATATAAGCGTTACTTTATGCCTGTAAGCCTATCTTACTTTAAACATTTCAGTTTAAAAATGCTACATATGTGCATGCTTGAGTTTGCCTTTTTCATCTTTAGCTAGGTATTTTAGTTATTCTTTATCGGACTCGGGCTGCGTAAAATGTTTCGATAGATCTGTCAAGAGGTTAAATACGATGTGTTTAGGAAAGAGGGAAAAAGTCTAGTGCTCGCTTAAGCTCTAGATAACTACCCGGGATACTTGATGGGGTGGCTGAGTAACACTTGAGTTAATTAATTATTTTAAAGGTCAGTAAAATATTTAAAACATTTATCGGGTGAGTAGTTATAGTGAGGCAAGTCCTTCGAACCCGTTGTTGATATGTCTTCAGTTCGTTTATTTTGTCTTGATTTTTGCATTTACCACAGTTTTTGCTATAATAAATTTTACTGATAAATAGTAATGAAACCGATTTAGTCATATCCATCTATCTACATATTGAGACCATACCGTTGTGATATACCAGCTCTGCTTAATTGATGGGCATTGTCATATTCTAAAGCTGGTGAACCCTTTTCTTGTTAATATCATATATATGTACATATATATGTACACGCGTGCGCATTGTCCCCCTTAAACTTTAGAGATATTTGTCTATGGATATCAATATTACGACTTTAAATGAAGCCAAGACTTCGATCACGATTATCGACCCAGATTATTACATATATGTTTGATAGCTTGGAAAGTTATTAACAAAATGCTACCAAATCGCATTAGGAAGAGAAAATTTGAAATTAATTTTAACTTTGCGATCCGACACAGTGCGAATCGAGATCTACATTTTTGGTTTTCGAGACTTTGAGAGACAGCTGTTGCACGCGTATGTATATCCACCGGAAGATATGCATGAAAGGGCTTCGTTGCGATAGCGCAATTAATCGTTGCTGCGTATCAGATCTCTTAAGACTCAGAATAATGCGTTGATTGTAAATAATTTTTTTATTTAATAATTTCGATCATTTGACAGTTGAAAGAAAGAAAGCAAAACTTGGCCTCAATAGCTTACACTTTTTTATAAAGAATAGTAGAATTTCATTCTTTTTTTTTTTTTTTTTTGCCAGAAGAAAAGGACTCTGTTTAGTCTCAATAGTTTGTCTAAGAAAGCCGAAAAACTGTTGTCATCATTTTCCTGATCAGCTGTTTACGGATCGAAAACGACACTTGAACATAGCCAAGGTCAAATGACGGCTTCAAGCGACAAGTGCAAGGATCGATAGTAGGTTGGTGTCGCCTGATGAGCTTTGCAAGAAACGCTCTGCACGCAAAAATAGGCGAACAGATAGACGGATCAGTTACCAATCGAGCCTTTGGGAGGAACACAGTTACGATTCGTGAAATTTGCAAAAAACGCTTTAAACTGAAAAAGAGCCGAACAGAAAAACAGACGATTAAAGAGAAGAATCATTATTAAGTGTGTGCTGCGGTTTTTAATCGGGCTATGCAGACGCAATGTTGAATTTATAATATATGCTACAGTGTAGTGGGAATTAAAGTAAACAAAATTTATTTATGAATATCTGATAAGTGATAAATGCTTGTAATTATTTAAAAAACAAAAACATAGCACTTGCGTGCCTACAGTTGATAATGGATGATAATCTACTGCACGCTCCAGATGTTTGTAAAATGTATTAGTGTATGCGTGAGGTGATCTTTCAATTCTATGCCGATTCACTTGTAATCCGCGAGTAAGTCCTTAATTGTAAATCTATGGTAATATTTTATTATGGCTTTTATTTATATTTTTTACTTTACTTATATTTACTTATATTTTTTTTTTTTTTATTTATTTTATTTTTATTTTTTTTTTTTGCACTTAAGGTCACACACATGATCACTTGGGCATAAGAAACACACTTCTTTCAATAATACGTAAATTTCATTAAAGCTCTCATTATGGTGTCCCTTTATACAGGTAAAGTAAACACACACATATATATATATATATATATATATATATATATACATCATTGTTATATGTTGTGAATAAATAATGTGGTTGTTGTTGTTATTATTATTGTTGCTGTTATTCCGGTGAAATCGACCAATTTGTGTTTTGATGTCACCTCACTTGCACAACATGACAAAAAACACCGCATTAAATCGCATAAAAACCAACAAGACAAGGACTTTGCGTAATGGATGACACAGCGAGATGGGTAAGCAGCCATTGTTTTCCAGCGTAATAACAACAATACACGTTCCATTCACGGTTTAAACAAAGCTTTATTAAATTTAATTGGACAGATCAACAAACCGCGATACAACTGCTCGCTACATACAAACACATATCAGTAAAATGTTTAATAATTTATTGAATTAAAAAAAATTAAAAAGACGCAAATATTGTTAAAGAATTTTCATAAATGGCTGTTAAGGTTAAAATTATGAAAAGTAAAAAAATTTAATTTGATTTTTGTTTTTATATTAAAACTTAAAATTGATTTGTTTTTATTTTTTTTTATTTTCTGTGCGAACTTTTTTATGTGTTAACACATAATTGAAATTCTATCTCTTAAGCTTTATCTCTCTTTCACTCGCTGACACCGTCGCGGGGAGTGTCACAGCCTTTGGTGTGTTCGAAAATCTATTATTAATGAATGTTTGGCATTAAAAAAAAAGAAAAAAAAAGAAAAAAAAAAAATTGTAACCAATTGCAAGCATAAATTCAATGCAATGCCTCCTCTAAACGAGTTTCACACTTTATTTATTATATATTTTTATTTGTCTGCAGCAATTGCGTGATTTAACCGCTTTAATCGTGCAAATCCATCATAGAAAAGTGAGTCAAATATATATAACACATAGTAAAAAGAAAAAAAAGGAAAAATACAAATAAATAAATAGCAAACAGAGTCTGGGTATCAATGCTTTCAGTTAAACGTGTCCTAGAGGGGCTTAAATATGATACGAAACGAAAAGTCTATAATTGCTCCAAGGAAAGGCCCCATAAAAGGCCAAATTTTTTCTTATTCTCACCATTTTAGTGCTAATTATTTTCCGAAATTCTTGTTAGGTCTTCTTTCATGACCTAATTGTAAGAATATCACAAACGTTGCCTTCAAAAAAAAAAAAAAAAAAAAAAAAATTGGACTTAACAGGCTTTGTAACCATTTTATTGCATTTAACTTGATTTTATTTTAATCAGTAAACATAAGTCGTGTGTGAAAACTACTGTAAGCACTGACTCTTCCGGCATATACGACTTCAAAACAGGATTTTAATTTATATACAACAACAACAACAATCTGCGCTTTTGAAGAAAAACGCCATCCGTTGATAGGCCAAAATTATTGTGCGAACAGTAACAGGACGTACTATCGCAGGACGCTGTATCTTAGGCCAAGAGGGCAAAAGCGTAGACTATCTATACAACAATCATAACAGAAACTGTCGAGCTCCTTAGCTAACTTGCACCAACGTGCTTTCGACAAGAGACTGCCCAAGCTTCGAAGTGGAATTTTCATTCAGGTGCTCAAGAACTTCTTAGTTTCTTTTTCTTGAACGCTATGCTCTTCATTACTACACTATATCTTATACTGGGAGTGAGGTGACTGCATAAACTTGTACCTAATTTCTCTTCCTCTCCTTCCTCACTTCTTTCCTAATTACCATCCCATCCATCTCGTAAATGACTGGTCATTAAAAAAAAAAAGCGACTGTTAAATGGCTTTCCACCGTGCAAAAAGAAAATAATAATGTCCTGGAAGAATTGTCAAAGCAAAACGGGCCTGCTAACACATATCTAATCGAACCTAAATTTCATATTCTTCTCATTGAATATTCCCCGTGCGTAGGACACCTTGGCGATTGAAAAGGATTATAGTAACTAACTAAGACTTTTACATGAACAAATTGCATCACTGTCACATTATAAGATAGATAGAAACTTGGTAGTTTGGGCAAACGTATATAAGAGGGAAAAGTAAATTGTTGCTGGCACTTTCTGTTTTTCATGAGCTTTCGATTCAAAACTTTTATGCAGATAGTTGTTAAAGAATTGTTCGAAATGTTTAGGTCAAAAAAAGGAGCAAAAATGTGAGAGACATAAGCTATAAGTGATTAAAATGAAAATGTTAAGAAGAATCATTACAAAGATGAGGTAAAAGAATGACGAGATCGCTGAGGAAAATGTTAAGTGACAATGTACTCGACATTAAATACATTTTCACTCACTAATATATGTCATCGTGTTTCGATATTTCGATGATTGATATATTGAAAAAAAGAAGAATAAAAAGAGTCATCCGTGTTTGCCGTTGCTTTTATATCCCATTTAAAGTTAACAGTCATGTCCAGCTCTGGGCAAATACGGGGAAATAAATATATTGTGTGTGTGTGTGTGTGTGTGTGTGTGTGTATACAGATGAAAATAGATTAACACGCAATTACAGTTTATAGCTTGAATATCGCCACGTCTATGCTGTGCATACACATTTCCACAGTTTAGCTGCTGGTATTCAATTATGATCAACACGACATCAATTGTTGCCAACAGCAAAACAAATACGATCAACAGCAGTTTTAACAGTATATTTAACACATGAAAGAAGGCAAGAACAAAAGCAGCAACAGAAAAAAAAAAAAAAGAAAAACGTTGAACAGCCATACAAAGCGTACATTTTTGGCCTGCAGATGTTAAACGATATGAAATTTCATATGAAATCAAAAACTAAGATAAACTGCGGAGGGAAATATAGCTGCGATGTGTTGCATACACACATGGGAGACAAACTGAAGCGTTTAACAGCATTTTTCATTTTTCATTTTTCATTTTTCATTTTTTTTTTTTTTTGTTCTTTTTTGCTTTACCTAAATATCGATTGACGATGACGATGATGATGATGATGATGATGATGATGACGACGACGATGATGGCAAGAAAGTCTTACTTTAAGCGTTTTTTCTTTTTCTCTTAAAGAAAGAAAGAAAGTAGAGCAACATCATCAGCGATAAATTCTTTGCCTGCAACAGTTGACTAAAGTGAGAAAATAAATCTGTGTCTGTATAGACTTGCCTGCTTGAGTGATAAACGTTCTCTAAGGTTAATGCTTTTTTTCATCTTTTCTTCTTCTTTTTTTAAATTGGTAAGCTACTGAGTGTTGGGCAACGTTTTTTGTTTTATTATGCATTAAAAGTTAAAAATTTAAATGTTCGCTGATAAGCGACTTGCATATTATTTGTAAAGGGTGATAGAGTTGGCGGTGGAGTGCTGAAGGGGGGCGAGTAGAGTCATTTAAACCAATTAAACCAAATATTTTCAGTTTTGAAGATTGCATCGAAATCATCATATATATATCAACCTTCTAATACAGCGATGCGATATCTGCGACTGTCAGAATTTCTCTTCGTTAGTATGCTACATATATACAATGCTTTTCCCAAAGCTTGCTGGTTTATAGTTGACTTGTGTGTTCTTTTCAATTTTTCCAGTGTTTTGAACTTTCTATAAATAAATTCATGAGCTTTCTTGAAATAAGTCACATCGTCATCATCGCTTTGCCGCAAATAAAACTCTTTTCTCTCATAAGGACGAATAAAGATTTATTGCGTCATTGGAATTTTTGGAATTCGCATAAAACGGAAATGCAGTGCATCCAATAGGATATTTTTGGAATATAAGCGGACTTATTATTGAAATTTTTTAAATCTATTCTCATTCTTGTAAAGTAAACGGATGAATAAAATCAAACGTCAAGAGTGCAGCTCTTTACTCTCTCTCTCTCTCTCTCTCTCTCTCTCTCTCTCTCTCTCTCTCTCTCTCCTTCTTTCTCTCTCACTCAGTTTTTAATTCCTTTTTATAATTCAATGAAATATGTTTCTCATTGTCACCCACAAAAAAATTTGCATATCACTCGGACTGAACCTTTCAAACCCTAACCTAACATTTGTTTAATTGTGATATTTTATTGCAGGATAAAGTGAACAGGCATTCCCTCAACTTATCAATAATATATCGTAGCGCACAAATCGTATATTGTATATAGACGGCAGCGTTCCCTAGATGACTATACGATTTAACCCTTCCTGACATGTACTTATTATAGGTGTATATCTCAACTGAGTCCTTGATACCGTTTAGTAAATTTTCAAAAAGGTTAGGAAACATATATAACAATAAATTTGTTCCTTAAAAAAAAAAGTAATAGGATAGTAGCCTTGGATTGACGAAAAGATCGCGAGAGACGTAATTAAATCGCTTTTCTTATGTAGATTGATGAACACGACATGCACTTTTTGCGGGCTCTGTGGCATATTTCCACGCCTTACGTAACTTTTTAAACTCGTAACACAAGTGGCAGCATATTTGAGCACAATCAAAGTTTTGCTTTCACTTGCGAGTCTAAGTTTAGCTTACAAAATTTTCGAGCAGAAGTTTGTACAGATCTGCTTTGCAATTTAATCTTTTTTTCCAGAAACCCCATGAACACAATTGAAGAAGGATTTACTTGTTTTCTTTCATAACCTCATTCAATTATAGCTTATGCGTGTTGAGTATAGAACGTATATCTCTTTGCTTTTGAAACCACTGCTACTCTTAGTTGTATATTGTGAACTATGTGTGTGTGTGTGTGTCCTCTGATCGCTTTGCGTTCCGTTTTCAATATCAAGCTTTTTGCAATAGAGATTTTCTTTTTCACGATCAGGAGAATGTTTATTACAGACATTCACCTAGATGGAAAGAGGGACAGACATGTCACGATTCATTTAGAATATGGTTTGCTCTATTTAACTTGTAACTTCATGACAACTGTGCTATACCGGCATTAAAATTATAAATTAATTTCGATGCCTTTTCGTTTTCAATGCCTTCAGTGTAATATAGCTCTATGTTGGATCGACGCCGTCTCGGCCGTCGTTAAAAATATCGTAAGCCAGTCAACATAACAGTGAGACTAGCAAAGCTTTCGAAAAAATGTGGATGAAATTGCATAACGGTCGCGCAAGACTATCTGATTTTTTCTTATGGCATCTTTCGGACCCGCATTCGCATTTAGGTCGACTGATGAGGTTCATCATTCCGAATAACTGTAAATTTAAATTTAATTTTATAAGACTTATAATGAATTTCCCCTACGTTAAAAAGTTATCCGAAGATCTATTGATCTATACGCGGAAATCGCCTTGTTTTTACTACTTAAATGGCAGTTCGCCGTCACAACTGTTATGTTATGAGCAATGGTACACAGTATAAAATGACATCTTTTCTTGTAACCGTCTGCACAATGTGTGTGGTCTGGTTCGAGCGACTTTGACTCTTTAAACCTGAGAATAAAAAATTTGCTCAGCTTTTTCCACTTTCCACTTTCAAACATATTGGGTCCGAATAATTGTAGCGCGTATTGCGCCGAAAATCAAAATTATTAACCAAAGCTGAACATGGATGCCGACAATGTTGCATACCGAATATTAAATAAACATTCATTTGCTAGCGGTTATCATGTAATCTTCAAACAATTTCATCAAACGTGACCATCTGGAGATTTTTTAAAAAACAAAAAAAAAAACTTGACTAACAAACAGAAAAAGTAAAAAAATAATTTATAAGAGATCTACACTCTTTCCCTACACGACGCTCTTCCGATCTTTAGAATTACACGAAAACTCTCTTCACTTTTTTTGTACTTTTCTTTTCTTTCTCGTTTTGGCAAGCTGTGCATCTTAATTTGTTGAAATAAAAAATAAGAAAAAAAAAAAAAAATTTCTTGCAAAAATTTCCCACGTTATTAAATTTTTATACATTTTGTTTTTGATTTTATTGCCTCCAGGGCTGGTTGAGTGACTGGCTGGCTGGCTGGCTGGCTGACTTGCTGACTGGTTGGCTTTTAGCGAAACTTCATTGTTGTTGTGCATTAGCTTTGTTCGTGATCAGCTGCTTTTACAAGGAAACGCGCGATTCTCTTTTTATTTATTTATTTTTTTCTTTCCTTCTAATTCTAACATTTTACATATGTACATATGCATAAAATCATTATGTTTATGAGTAGGTAAGCAGCATATGTGCATATGCCTTTTATTTGTTTGACGAAGAGGAAGAAGTCAATCTATTGTTTTATAACGCGCCACCACATGCATGTTTTAAAGAAATATATATATATGTACATATATATATAACAAAAAAAACCCCACTGATCTTTTTGTTATTGCGAGTACTGAGAGTAGTCGTTGATGTATTTTACTTTTCTTTTCATTACGAAACATACACATCTCTTCCGTGCGCATATATATATATATATATATATATATATATATATATATATATGTATATATACTAGTCATCGTCTAATCTTGATCTTGTCGTACAAGTCTTAAGTCTTGTTTTAGTTTATATGACAATTAAGGGAGAAATTGCTTTAAGGGTTGTCTATAATTTTCTCTTTTGACTTTATAATGTGAACGCCATACTTTGGCTGTTGACGGCAAACGTACCTTTCATTTATTTGCATATTCATATATGGTATGTGTACATGCATGCAATGACATCATTACATCACTTTGGTGGTTTTTTTTCTTTCCCTTTACTTCTCTATGAATATTTTATGCATTTATTTATTTATTTCTTTGTTTTTTTTTTTTTTTTCATTTATAAATATATTCGTTTAGTAAGAATGAGAATGTGTATGTATATGCGCGCATGTGTGTGTGTGTGTGTGCGCGCGTGTGTGTCTGTGCGTTTATTTCAATGTGTAAATGACATTTGCATATGTCAAAAAGATGCTTAACAATTGTGTGTTTAATTTTTATGTTTATGACGTGGAAAAAACATACAATTAATTGCTAAATGGAAATTTTTTTATGAAAAAAACCGCCTCTTAAAGTGCGAAGATATGGAATAAATTATTTAGGCATCAACCTTGGAAATTTTCCAAATTCTAATTTCTACCAGACTAACTATTTAATCATCTCCGTATGAATTCATCGTTTGTTTGCATCGTTCCTAACAATTCCCGAACATTATGATGTAACATTTCTCCATAATAGCTGAAATTATCCTTAAGCATCACATGGGATGGTCATATTTTTAAATATCATGCATTTAAAAAAAAAAAAAAAATGCTTTCGGTAATAAAGTCATTGAGCCGATTATTCCCATTTATTACGTGGTATAATAAAAGCATAATTATCTTTATCCTATTGGTGGAACATAAGCCAAGTAGGCGTAAGAACTGTTCAAAATTTTACATTGTTAGAGGAAAAATGATTGACTGTTGCTGTTGTTTGATTCCTCAATGGGACAATTATTTCAGCACTTGATAATGAGCATAGGAATTTCCAATTTTCAGTTTTATAATGCATGAAAGGCGTTCTTTTCCGACCGGTGCAAAGTACAGGAAGAGATAGTGTTGTTATATATCAACTTGATCTATATGTATATAAATAGTAGATAAAATTGACTTTAGTCCTGAACTTGTAAATTGGCATCGTTCTTATCTTATGAATCGTATTCAAAGACTTTTAATTAGATCGAATCTCTCTGAGCTTATAATGGCGAAATCTGGAGTTCAGCAGTAAAGCCATTTGCCTCACATAATTCAACATTCGAGAGTACTAAGGTATACAAATGATGTTAAATCTTGTCGTTCCTCACCAAGCTTCGAAGGTTTCCGTCTCCTTGAGTCCAACTTATTTTCATTGGCTGAGTGCTATAAGGTGAATGGGATGTCGTTGAATATAAAAAAATGTAAGTCTATGTCGATCAACAGAGTGTCCAGCTATATCAGCACTGGGTTTTATTAAAAGGTGGTCGAAGGACTTCCACAACATTTCCCTCAACAGGTCTCTATGCGGCTTTGGTAAGACCATTAGTTGTGTCTATTATTTGCTCTTCCAATTACAATTATTATGGCTGGATATGGTTGAAGGAATTCAGAAAGAATTTCTCCTTTTTGCCTCGCAAGGACTAAGACGTGGTACTAATACAACATTACCTCTCTATGAGCAACATTTACTTCTAATCTACTTACCGACTCTTGAACGCAGAAAGTTGCTTCATGGAATAGGGTTTTTCATGAAACCCTATTCAAGGTCATATTTTCTCATCACATCTCAAGAAATTTCATCCCTCTTCAGTTGTCGCAATGTTGGAGTGTTCCGTGTTGTATGTAAACAATTGAATTTGTTGAATTTGTTTTCGATAAACGATGCCAGTGCTTATGTAAAGTCGTCTTCGCTTAAGTGCAATTCGTCTTAGGGCGATTCTTTGACTCCCATTAATTCATTCTTTGATTTCCTTCTTTCCAAAATATCTGCAAAAAATTTTTATTATGTATTTACTTCTTTTTGTCACATCCTTGCCAAGAACGAATTGTCCATTTCACTACTTACCCCATTTAACACTTTTATGTACGTGTATATCTATATACATATTTATATGTGTATCCTGTAGGTGGAAGTGAAGTAAAGTTAGCGAAAAGTCGAACTCAAACTGCTCGATTGGAAAGCCTTTCTTTATTATTTTTCCTCATCTTTGTCGCGATGAATGAAGAAACGCTTCGCAGCCGACTAAGAAACAAGTTGAGATCGACTTTTCGCTAACTCTGCTTTACCTGTCGTGCGATAAGTATAATATCTGGATAATATCTAATTGAAATTACAGGCTAATGCATGTTGATCCCAAGGTCCAAACTAATATGATCTCTTAATTTTTATATCCTTCTTCTAAGCTTATCCGTTCTTCAGTCCATCTGTTCATACATGCGGCGAAATTGTTCAATTTTAAAATATCGTTATATAGTCACTGCGCGGTGCATTGCGGTTTCTTCCGACCACATGAAACTAACATTAAGGAGTGCTTTCAACAATAATTGATCAAATTGCGATAAAAAATGGGCGTGATAAGGGAAACTCTCATATGGCGAAACTTGTTGCAGGTCAAACCTGATATGTCTTATTCTCTCCGCTGTTATCAGCAGATATTGCTCCTTCCGAGCAGTGCTTTGTATCATATGAAGATATTAAAAATTGAGCCGATTCGTTGATAGCCTTAGAAAATGGGGGGCTCTTCCGATGTGCCATCCGAATGCTGACAGAAAGACGGGAAAAAATGATGAACACTATTACACTTATTTCTCCTAATAATTTAACATAAATATTAACTGCACCGCATCTGAAGTACGTCGATCTATTTTCTGTACCACATCCATATATTGAGTGTAATGGAAGGCAAGCCTTCATATAGCATGAATATAAGTGAAGTATAAAACCATTTTTGACAAGAAAATGGATTTTTCTAAATTTTGACTTTGTCAGTTTACGATTCATATGGGCTCCCGTGAAAGGTATGACTTGACGTGATTCTTTTATCACGTAGATTAATGACGAATTGTATGCGGTGAAATGAAGCAGGGTGTTTAACAATCGGTCTTACTCGACTATAATCATGTGATTAAACAACGGTGCAAGCCGAATTCCGAGCAATATATCATATATAGGTATATGGTTTTGTGCGTTACCGCGATCGATAAAGAACAGATTTCTGACCGCCCGGTAAGCACTTTGAAAACAACATTTTGATTGTCCCTGCTTCACACAGCATCCGACAAGCAATCCTGACTGCGAATGCAATTATACTGTTGTGCGAATCGATGTACCTTGCAATTTGCTTAAGTAATCCCTCACTAATTGATTAAAGAGCAATTTACGGGCAACAGGGGGAAATAACGAACATATTCGCGCTAAGGTATCCCACGTGCACTAACTAATTAATATTAATTAATTAATTAATTGAGAGAAATTATAATTAAACACTTAACCTTTGGCGATGGGTACAAAAGTGTCGTTCTTCGATCGGTGATATATAATATATAGTAGTCATATTTAATAATGTAGAGATTTGATCTGACGCTATAAAATTGGATGTCCATGAGAGTGGACATTATCTTCAATTATTTGACTGTTTTGCGTGTTGTCTCGTTTCTTCACTTCTTAAAATACGGCGCGATAACGATCGTAGTTGGCCGGTTACGTGCAATCGATATTATTCACATATCAATATAAATGCTACGGCACAACCTCAAAGCAAACATTTCTCGTAGTGGGTACCTTAAGAATCCGTAAGTAAACACACGGACAATAGTAACAAGTATTTTTGTTATCAAACCTAATCGGTTTTTAAACTAATGCTCATTTGAAGTGATTTTGAGAATAATCGAATCGATGAATAGAGAGCGAGAGCAGACGAAATTACATTGGAATTTAATGTTAATTCGTGTTATTTTTGTTTATATGCAATCGATCCGGTCTCTGATGTATTTTTAAGACTAATGATGGGTAAAAAAAAAAAAAAAAAAAAAAAATGGGGAAAAAATAAAAATCAATTTTCATTTCTTATGCGCTTTCAAGTCAATCAACTTAAGCAATTCAGTTCAATTATGCTTATCAATTACTTGTGGTCGCGTATTTTGTGCTGCATTTAATGTCAAAATTCAAATTGCGTGCAATTGCTTTGGCTGTATATATCTAGCGTTACATGTTTTTCAGCACTCAGATTAGTGTCTAACGTTACAAAAAACAATTTAAATAAAATTGATTTCCTATTAAATTGTCAAACGCACCTATTTAACGCTTAAAATTCAACCCACTCTATGTCTAAGCTTAGTAAGAGTAATCGCATAACACATAAACAATCAAACAAATAAACAAACAGGCAAACAGCAACTACAACAATTCCGTAACAGAAGGACAGTAATATGGTCAGCTGAACCGGTAAACGGTGAACACGGTTGCTATAACGCGTGGGTTGGTCAAGCATTCAAATATTGCGAATAACAGCGTATGGGTCAAATATATATAGTAAATCCGATTCGAATTCTTGCCTGGTGTTAAAGAGAGAAAAGTTATTTTTTTTCTTTTCATTTTATTTATTTATTTATTTATTTTTTGTTTTTTTCATTCATTTAGATTTTTATTCCTTTTTGCCTTTCCTTTTGACTTTATTAGCATTGTGCAGTAAATGCGGTGAAGACAAAACCCCCACAGTGCGTGATTTGACTTTCTGGAATCCACGACCGCATGGCAGCAAACACATTACAACCGCGTGAATACTTCATCCATGTCTTGATCTAAAGTCCAGACAGTAAAAGCATAGAAAAAATTGCAACAGTTGTGTCTTTAAAAATTTTTTTTTTTTTTTTTTTGCAGGCGCCTAACTTGATACCGACCGACTGACCGACCGATTCACTGAAACAGTTGGCTTTAACATTCATCTACAGTTTATGTTAAATCTGAGAGTGTTTGAGCTTAGCAGGAGTTTTCATACCTTTTGCAGACACACGGGTGCGGCATGACCGGCCTAATAGCAATAACTAGGAAAACAAAACTGACTGACTCAATATGGCATTATATAGAGTTAAACAATCAAAACAGCATAGAAAAACAAAAAAAAAAAAACTAAACTTATGTATATAGGTATGTGTACGCGCGCGTGTGTGTGTGTGTGTGTGTGTGTACGATTGTATGTTCCTCGATATCGTTTGGTATCAGCAAACACGATAACAAACATGTGGTTGTTTTCTAATATCGTTACAACATAACCATGACAAAGAAACTAAAAAGGAAAAGAAAAACTTTATAGTTTTCCCAAACATCTAGACAAATTGGAGCAATCACTCTTGCCTTTAAATCTACACACGACTAATACAACAAGAGAGTAAAAAATAAAAAAATAAAAAAATAAAAAAAAAAGTAATGAAAAATAAAACGCGAACGGCTTAAAGTAACAAAACTCCTAAACAGCCGCTAAATTTGGCGGCTTCTAGTCGTTAACGGGTAAGGTTTTACTGTTTTGTTGTTGTTTTTGTTGTTAATTTTCTCTAATTTCAGTTCGAAGTGTGTGCATGGAATTTGTTGTTTATTTTTTTTTTGTTTTTTTTTTTGTTTTCTCAATTTGTGTGTTAACCACTACGTTTCTTTAACAAATTTTTACCCAATTAATAGTCAATTATCTTAAGGCGTTTTTTTCGTTGCAACAAATGTTACAAAACAGTTGTGTATTAAGTTTTTTCCATTGATATTAATCGAAACGTTGATTATGGGAGATTTCTTAAAATATGTAAAGTTTCTAATTACGAAATATTTTCGATTACATAAATCGTTTCAATGAAATCAATTTTTACCTTACTTTCATTGATAGCAAACATACAGCAATCCCATTATATATAATGTATATGTATAAATCATATGTATATATATGTGTATATATATATATCATATGTATATATATGTGTATATATATATATCATATGTATATATATGTGTATATATATATATCATATGTATATATATGTATATATATATATATCATATGTATATATATGTGTATATATATATATATCATATGTATATATATATATGTGTATATATATATGATACATGAATAAAAATTTTACGTTATTTTTTGAAGTGATTTACCCTAAAATTCCTAAAACAGTTATTTACGGATGGCTATCGAAACTTTTTTGTTCTCATAAAAGTGTTTGCTATGTCAAATTTGTTTTTTTCTTGAATATGATCTCTATGAGGAAACCTATAACTTTGTTTTGATTGTTAATTTTTGCAAACAATTAGCTTAAGTTTAATACTATGCAGTTATTGTTTATTGTTAGCCTGATCGCAATTAATAAAATACTTTTCCATTTTAATAAATTGATGCCGTTATTTTGTTTTTTCATGATTTTACTTTTGATGCCGATTGTAATGATAGTGAAAAAGTTTCACGGCAACCCTTTCTCTATAGCTTTTTTATATGTGTGCGTAATCCACTACTTACTGTCTTATATGTTGAGCGATTTCGATTACTATTATATATATGTTTTGTGAGATTTAATGAAATCAGTGATCAAGATTCAATTGCACTAAATATCGTGTACATACTTTGGGTAAATTATATATGTATATATAAAATAGTACTATGATGAAGAGAAGTGCGAGTATGACGCACATGATCTACTCATCTTTAGTGCGTTGATCTTCCAATACGTTAGGCAAATGAGAAATTATTGTATTTTTTTTTTTCTTAGTTCATTTTCCTCATTATATCTTTTCCTTTTTTCTTATTTCTTTCTTCAATGTTTAGAATAAACTTCAATATATAGAAGCAAGTTTGCCATCCAATCTGAACAATTGTAGGTCCTCAGCTACATCTAAGACCAGACTGCACGTTTGTCAAAGTCTAAAATTGTATTGAAAGTTAGATTAGTATTTTTTAGTCATTATACTATACACCACTTTTGGTACAGGGTGTGCTACATTTGTGCAAACGTCAGCCACATTCGGATGATTTTTAAACAGATCCCATTTTGCTTATACCCATTGATTCAGATTTATTACTTAGGTTGATTTAAACGTGCCTTTCGGTTCGTCCATCTGTCCATCCAATGTCTGACCGTGTATTTTTCTTTTTAACCTATACATATATGGATATATTTCGGGCTAAAAGATATGAACGCATTACTTATATATGATGTTCGATGGCACACGAAATTACAAATGTAAGTTTGAAACCAATGGTCGGAAACTCACCGGAAATTGTCATACTTTTCATTTAAAGGCTATAGAAAAAACGATAAGGATTTTTCAAGAGTGACGATATCTATATGCCATTCTACGAACTTATTGAGTGCTGTGAGAAGAGAACGTTTTTTTACAAAGTGATATGCAAGATTCGGTAAAAAGCAGGATTTTGGCATTCATTTCTGGATATCGTTAAATATAGGACTTTTTACAAAAAAATTACTCCTCATATGGTAACCGATGTTTAATTTTTAGTACATTAGGGTGAAAATTATTCGAAAATGTTGATTTGACAAATAAATTCACTATATATTAATCAACTCCTCATTGCAAAGGTGGACTTTTTTCCCATATAAGGGTTTTAGTTGAAAAAGTTAGCCTTTATGCAGCAACAAGATTTCAGTTTTGATATTTGATAAAAAACAAAAGGTAAAAATAACAAGTAAAAACGCTATAATGGGACAGAGTTCACTATTAACTCACACACACACCCTACATCACTTTGTGTTATGTAGTTAATCATATAACGGCATCTCGAAGTAAGGTAGTGGTCGAAAAAGTACTTCAATCCGAATCATTTTCAAAAGTGTTCGTCGGCATAACAAATTTCAGGTTGGACACAAAAAAACAAAAACAATTTGCAGATGGAGATCGAGTGCAAGAAGTGTTTCTGAATCGATCGTTATAATAGACGGTGGGTCTATCTCAAGTCCTTTCGAATGTTACATACATCCGCATAAACTTACTTACTTATGACTACAACGTATAATTTATTTAGTAATCGGTCGTGTATTTTTGTTATTTTTTTTAATTGCAATGAAAGCTTGCGGTTTTTTTGTTAATAGTTTTAAGGTGGCTGAGAGAGAGAGAGAGAGAGGAAGGGGGGTGGGGGGTGAATTCTAAGATATATTAGATTTCAATTCTCCATATTAAGGATAAATAAGTTCTCCAACACGTCTTACGTAAAGGTATTTTGGGTGTGAGAGAAAGGTGCGATAGTTAAAGGTGTTCTTTACAGATCTTTCATCTGATTGCAAACTATTTTATCACTGTTAGAATCGCTTTTATTTGCCGATATCGGTTAATGGGATCTTCAAACTTGATTAACTTGATTTCTACGATACTACAAGCGACTAAGATAAGGTTAACAATTTCTACGCCTGGTCTTTATAAATAATGACTTTAATAATACTTACGTATGTATGTATTGCTGAAGATTTCTCCCACAAATAATTTCTCTGAAAAACGGGACTTTCTTTCCGTTGATTAAAAAGAGAAAAATATAAAAGCAAAATAGAAAAAAAAAAGAAGAAAGAAAAAAGAGAAGAAAATGAAAAATAAGCAAATTGTAGCATTTTTTAAGTTTATAAATAAGAAAACTGTAGCTGTTGAAAAATCATTTGCCATAATCGGAGCTAAACACCTGTTGAAAACTTTAGCGTTTAGCATTTGGACAAATATGCACCCACAGCAGTAGCAGCAACAGAAGCAGCAGTCTAAATAGCGAAAGAAAACATTTGCAACGAATAAGAAACGATCGGTTTGCTTGTGGTGTGCGGTAGTGTAAGTGTGTAAGTAAATATTTTCAAAGCTCTTGCAAGAGAGAATAAAAACGAACCAGTCGAACAATATTTGTGCGTTTCTATATATATATATATATGTATATATATATGTATGTTTGTATGTTTGCATGAATGTACGCGTCTATATGTATAAGAGGCTGCATTTTAAATGATGGCAACCTCCCCAAACACTAACTAACTAACTAACCAACTAACTATGGGAAGCATTTAAAATGTAATTTTTTCTGTTTTCTTTTTTCTTTTTGTTTCTTTCTTTGCCTCGACTCTTTCTATAGTCTATAGTTGATCTACATATTTTAACAGCAAGTGCGCCACAACTGTATATGGTCAACGCGTTTAAATAATGTGTGTGTTTATATATATGCTCACTTACCATTAGTTAGTGCATCCATAGTTTTCTGGACTACAGTAGAAGGAAAACTTGTTGAATTAACTAACAAATGTGTTCCGCATGCGCAATGCTTACAGTGGTCACATAAACTCTGACGAAGACCTAGTTGTTGTTGGTATTATTGTTGTCATTACTGTTGTTGTTGCTATATAGGTATAGAGCTATAGAGCTATAGAGCTATAGAGTAAGTGTATGTTAACGCCAATAAAATCTGCAGGTGGTCGTCACATGGAACCGTGACGCTTTTATTTTATTAATTTCTTGTGAGTGCTGGCCGAATGTTTTTAACCATTGCAAGACATGCAGACGAAGGAGATGCCATACATGGATATATGCTGGATGAATGGCATTCACTGGTTGGCTGGTTGGGATATACATTTATATATAGAGAAAAAGAAAAAATATATGCTGTTCAGCGAGTAAGTATGCAAATGTACCACAAGTGCTGCACTAGTTTTATTTTCCTCTGAGATCCTTTAAGCAGATATCTAAACGTTATGTTTTCGGTTTATAACTCTTTGTATTGGGAAGAAAAAAAAAAAGGAAAGAAAAAACGGCCTTTTTTCAGTTAGTAACGTTAATGGAGATGATGATGATGGTTGTGGTGGTGGTGGTGGTGGTGGTGGTTGCGATGTTAGTGGTTCGCTTCAAATAATGCGCGCATAATCTTTTTCAGCTGATATCTCACAAAGAAAAGAAAGAAAGAGAAACAACAACAGCAATAACAATAACTACAACAAAATCCATTTCGCTACAATGATACTACAATCATGCTTAATGCATACCGAGCACAAGCGCATGTTTGCGATTTTGTCTCCTACACTCACTCACTCACTCATTCACTTACATGCATTTACTCATCTAGTCATGGTGATCGCGTCGTCCACGTCGTCATTGTCGTCTGTAGCTTTTTCCGTAAATTTTTTTCATTTTTTTTTTCCTCTTCATTTGTTTGTTTGCTTGGAATGTTTAACGTAAATTTATTAGTTTAGATTTTTATCTTGAAAATAAATGTTGCGTTTTACAAGCTGCACTTATTTTGCTGTTACCCCAACAACAATGGCAAATCTCTACTTATTAATGGTGTTGTTTTGCGGAAAATATTACACGAGTTCCACACAAGCCAAAGCTTACTTAAACACACAAACATGTACGTGATCTAACATACGCACACACACACACACATATATATATATATGCGCACACAAACGCGCATATATCAACTATATACATATATATATATATGTATATATAGCTATCTATATATATATATATGTATATATAGCTAGCTATATATATCTATATATATATATATATATATATATATATATAAACGTATGTTAGATTTGCGTTTACCTATAAATACGTTATAGTTGCGCTTGTTCCTGCATTTTTTTAATCGGTCAGAGTCTTAACGTTGTTGCTGGTTATCTGCTTTAATGCTAGTGATAGTAAAATGTAAGCAAAGCACATATTATATTGGATGTTGTCGTTATTGTTACGTATATATATATATTTTTTTTTTATTTTTTTTTTTATATATTTACTTATATAGCATCACATGTGTGTATTTGTACTTTTCATTCATTCATTCATTGCTTTAAACTAATGCTAACACTTTTTAACCACATCCACAGTCTAGTACTTAGTTGCTCTTGTTGTTCTTAGCATTGTTGTTTTTGTTGCTTTTGTTATTATTATATTTTTGTTATTTTTGTTATTGTTGTTATTTGCGATTCGCTGTTTATGCTCTGGTCGATTTGCCTTCTTAAAGTTTATTGAGCAATTTTAATAATTGCTTAACAAATCGCTAAACATTTCAGTTGAATTAATATATAGATTTAGATAATCTAAATGAAAGTGATTAATTTTACCATCATATCGTTGTATGTGACGTCCGAGTTGTTGTTAGTTGTTAGTTGTTAGCGTCTATAATATGTATAGTGCGGGTTGTGATTGTAACGGTGGTAGTGATGTCAGTGATGGTAGTGTTGGTGGCGTGAAATGGGATGTTAAACAGGAAATAAATATTTGAAAAATTAAAAAAAAAATTAAAAAGAAAACCAATAAAAGACATTGCTTGGTATTGGCCATTTAGAAGACGCAAGACAACGTGATCTTTGCGATTGTGAGAAAGTTTTCATAACCAAAACACTAAAGGTTAGAGGTGCGTTACTCTTGCCATTAAGTTTTGCAACGTCTGGAAATAATATCATGCTTCGTTTTCGGCTATTCCATAATGCGAATAACTAACCTTTGCTTGATTAGCGGGAAATTCTACGTTCATTTAACAATGTATGTCCGTTTGTCCATTTTTTAAAATTCTTAAACGCAAAAAAAAAAAACAATATTAAAATTTTACCCATAAACTCTTCCTTTTTGTTTTATTAAACTTCAATTTCAAAATGTACTCAATTCACCCACAAGTACGTGCATACGAATTAGCGAACCGCAACAATCTTAAACAAAAAAAAACCTGGAAATCTACGAAATTATGCGAAGTCATTTCATATTTGACTATTAACATTTAGAAGATGTTATCTGTATACGTAGGCACGATGGTAATCAAAAAAAAAAGATTGCAGGTAGACCAGGTAAACATTACATACATATAAGCGCCTATACCAATACATGAGGGCATGGTGGTGATTTTGAAGTATTAAAGGTATGGCAGTCAAGGTTGCTATTGAGACAGTGGCTTTTCGGTTACGAATCTGTTTTCTGCTTTTAATCGCTTTTGAGTTGATAATCGATAACTTTCGATACATTAATTAATTGACAGCTGTAAACTGAATGTAAGTACATTGTACTCCCAACCCATGTTACATCAGTGTTCAATTAGCAAGAGGAAATATTATGCGACTCAACGCTTTTGTTGTCCTTCCTTTTACGCGCATAAACTAAATTCCACTTGTAACACCAAGAAAAAAAGAAAAACAAGTCCTTCATATCAGGGAATAGTGAAATAAAAAGATGATATTTGGCTCTTATGTATTCAGTTGATGGTTAAAAACGTAGAACAGTTTGCAATAACAGTTTCTCGTAGAGGTCAGTTTGAAGTCGTGAATTACGAGCTACCAGATCATCACCCCAGTGAAGTGATTTCTCATACACTATTGAATGATATTTGTATGGATATAGTTATATGAATAGTTCAATTAAAGAGATAGACAAACACAAAGAGAGAGAGAGAGAGAGAGAGAGAGAGAGAGAGAGAGAGAGAAT
>CCAG010012534.1:0-18908 GCA_001077435.1 Glossina morsitans morsitans
GGAAAGGAAAGGAAAGGAAAGGAAAGGAAAGGAAAGGAAAGGAAAGGAAAAGAAAAAAAAGAAAGGGAAAGGAAAGGAAAGCCAAGAGAAGAGCAAAGATACAGAACAAGAACAAGAACTCCAATTAGTTGCATATATTAATGTGGTTTCTCACTCAAGACAATTTAAATATTCTCTAAGCCTCGTTGTCGTAGGGTAACTAACCGCAATCGGTCTATTATTTGTTGCTGGTTTGAAATATTTTTTTTTTATAACTAAAACAGTTCCCGAAATGAATAAAGTAATTTCTAAAATTCGATTATACTGTCGTAGCATAATTTTTAGTAGAAAAATAAAAATATTTTTATTAAAGTGGATTATATATATAGTGTGGATATATATATATATATATTATATATATAAAGTGGATATATATATATATACATGTATATATATGTGTTTTTTCCTAAAGTTTTTCTGTAATTATTTTCAAATATTTGCTTCGTGTCTTTTAATGATCTATAAATCACTAGACCTTAATAAATATTCATTCAGATGAAAATGATGCGGAGCTAAATTGAAAAATATATTTTTTTTTAAATTAAAATAAATTACTTTACGTGCTGGTGCACGTGCATGCTATACGGGTTCATTCTATTAGAATCTTAATAAGGCGAAGAATTCCAATGCAACAAGAAAAGCAATAACAACCATAGCATTATACATTATATTAAATATTCATAAACATAAACATATAAACTATAATAATAAAAAGTGATGGTTTCATTTCAATAAATGTCTTACCATCAATCAGAAACCCGTTTAACTCGACAGCATACATGAATATTTGTTTGCTTGACTACAACTGCTACTACTACTACTACTACTACTACTACTACTACTACTACTACTACTACTACTACTACTACTATTGCTTTTCTGGGTAAATGTTATTAATATCAAAGAACTCAAAATCAATTTAATTTCAATTAACCCAAATATTTGTATGGAGCAAAGGCTGCATCTTTATTACATATATATTTATATGTATATATATATAAATATATATATGCATATAAACATATAAACATTCACATATTTTTGTTCCAATTGTACATTTATAACACGCATCCATTGTGTTTGCATTACATATATAAAAGAATTATTATTATGTTTAACTTAAGGCTCTTTATTTTTGTTGGTTTGCTTGTGTCTTATTTTCAATATAACAATAATCGAAGATAAAAAATAATTATTGAACGATATTAACCGTAATTGCTGCAAACTGTCTGTTATTTATTTATACTTGATAATCATGATAAAGGCAAAGGAAGGAAAGGATACGTTAGACTCTCCGATACTGTCAAAATGTCAAATGAGGTTAACTAGCAGACTATTGTGATTAAAATTTAACAGACTATCTAACAGTTGATGAGTTATTACCGCACAGTTGCACCTAATAGTGGAAAAGTGTCTCTGACCTTTTAGATAGTGTTCGAGGAAGGATAAGATATGGCTTTATAAGTAGTGGCATTTTTTTTTTTTATTATTTTTTATTTCTTATAAAACTTTTAAAATATCATCATAAGGTACCGCCGTTGGGAGTAGTTTATAGAACATATTTTTAATCAATATCAATATTTCGATTGAAGCTTGTAGGTATTTTGCCATCAAAGTTTGATTCGATGTTCTTTAACGTAAATTAATCAAATAGAGTCCAATTTTTATACTCTACACCATGTCTGGTACAAGAGTATATCAAGTTTGCATGACAATCGTTTTCTTAATCTATTTAATCTTGTCTGTCCATCTGTCTGTCTCGTTTTCTTGTGCTCAACTTACAGGCCGACATTTTTAGGACCAGGAGGAGATTGACAAAATAGGTCTACCCGATCCAAATATTTCACATCAATTTAATATAGAGAAATGTAATTACTCAGAGATTTTTTTCGAGAAACTTTGAAAAGGTCAAAATACGTTGGTGCGTCAAATGTTATCAAAATATCTCAGAAATTGCCATCTGAAAGTTGCACGCAAGAATACATGTACAGCCGTGAGATAACAATTGTTATCTTGAAAGTATTGATATGATGATTTTCCTCTGGCTGAATGAGGAACGCTTAGAAGATTGAAATTTCTGCAAAAATATAAATTTACGCATTTACGGCATTTTCCCTCTATACGGCGCATGTCTTTGCTTTAACGTGTAACGCGTATTTGTCTTTACAGAAATATTTTGTATTTAACTTGATGTGAATCTTTCAATAATATCACTACAATATCACATGTATATATATATATATATATATACTAAATACAAAATAGATAAATAAATAAATAAATAAATATTAGAAAGAGCTTTAATTTAAATTAAACTGAACTTGAAATGTTTTGTCAACATTCAGTTAATTAGTTGGTTAATTATTGGACTAGTTAATGGAAATTATACGAGAAACGCACATACTTTCATATACTGTATAATAAAGCAGACAGAGTCAAGAATTTTTAAATTAATACTTATTGTCCTCATCATCACGCAAAACGAAACAAGCAGTGAAGCCTACAGAAATTATAAATTTTTCAGATCTCATATTACAGTTTAAGGATTTTCGGAAGAATTTTTAATAACACTTTACTTAAACTCTCTAAAATCATATATATATATATATATATATATATATATATATATATATATATATATGTATATTTGTTATCTGAAACTGATTGCTAGGAAGAATATATGAAAAAGAAAAAATTCAAAACTCTCTATCACGAAATACGATTCGAAATAAACTTAACTTGCTGTGCAATGTCAATAATATTCATATCAGTGAATGGGTCATAAAAGTCGCCTCAAGAAAAAACAAACAAGAAAAAAAAAACGCCACTTGATTGCAAGCAGTAATAAACAATAACTGAATCCTCATGAGAACCTTTAATGTAACACACACACACATATATATATATATATATATATATATATATACACAAACGCATACACAGAAATATACACAGTATCAACCACAAGACGTGGTCGGTCGTTTGGTCAGACGATTGATGAAATTAGGGTCATATAGTGGACAACATAGCATGTGTACGTACATGTGCATGCAATGCACACACACACACACAGGAATATATATATTTATATACATATATATAACAAGTACTTGATATCGTTTTAAATGTAGAAACCAAAGAAAAAAGAAAAAAAAAAACGTAAAACGTGACTTTTTTACACAAATCTGTAATATGAGGCCGTGGCGGTGTAATGCTTGAAAACGTTGATCGTTATTTTGCGGTAGACTTATGAACGTATAGAGAGCTCAGGAAATTTTAATGTGTATGCATGGATGTGTATGTAATTTAATATATACATATACGCGCGAGACCCAAGATTATGAACTTCATAAACACAACACAAACACTTTGAAACATATGAGTAATACGAGTACTATATGAAGTGATCTTGCTTTGAGGTCGCCCTTGTGCCATACACACACAAGTGCTTATTCCTGAAAATACATAAGAAGAATGAAAGAAAAAAAAAAAAAAGAAGTAAAATTTCAAGTAAACATTCATAAAAACCAAACAATCACGCACACTTGTTGAATATGAATAACTTAAGCATATGCAGCTCGATAAAGGCGACAATTTTCTTATCACTTAACTAACTCGGAATTTAAATGAAATCTTAACTGACGTATGACGACAACACATTAAGAAATTTTTAAAGAAATTTTTCCTTCTCTCGGATATTCGTACACTTGTGCATGCATTTTTTCTTTACGGTTTTCATAATCAATTCTTTCCATTGTATAAATAAGCGAATGAACGAATGAATGAAAGAATACATTAAATGTATAAACACTGATTAGCTTATTTTACAGTGAATTTCTTACATTATTTATTTTGTCAGTTTTCTTCTTCTTCTTTTTTTGGTTCTGACCTCATGTTTAAGATTCAGTTGAAAACTTTCCGCTTTATTGTCAAAAAAAAAAAAAGGAATGAAAATGAAATTTATTTTTATTTTAATGACATTCTTATGCTTGAGCGATAACCTAAACTAGACTTGCTGGTCTTTCGTTTGTGCTTCTGAATAATCGCGATAAAATTTTATAATAAATATATGATAAGAATTCAATATATGTTGTTATTGTAATGCAAACAACTTCAAAATGATATTCAAACAGTAGGCCCAACTAATGAAAGCCTGTAAAAGTAATTTATGAGAGAAAGAGAGAGAGAGAGAGAGAGGGAGTAAACTTCGAAATCCACTAAACAAGATATTCGGGAGGAGAACTGAAACGTGAAATATATGAATTAGAAGAATAATGAATTAATTATGAATAAATAAAACAACAAAAACAATTAATGAAACTTTTTTTTTGTTTTAAGTTTTGCGTAAATTTTACAACGGCTGCCAGCTTGCATCAAACTTAAGTCTATTTTTAATGTCGTACGATATTTTAAATAATTGTTTCCTCATTTCCTACTTCATACTATGCACAGTTCATATCCCATATTGAACTTTGTGATTACAAATAAAGTAGGAATTAGGAAGATTACGATAATATACGATAAGTGACAGCTTTAGTTTTGAGGAATCAAAGCGATATGTATAAGGGAAACCGGAAGGTTATGAATAAGTATCCGGAAGAATAGTGCAATAGATATCTAATTTCGGTGACGGCCCAAGAAATACGAAATATATAAATAGACACCAACTTCTGAATCGCGGGAGAGCATATCTCCCAGGTATACGCACTTATATAGTCTGCCCATATATATATTTTATATTCTATTTATATATATTTTGATTAATGACTTTTTGATAACTTCGCAAGACGCAAGTAGACGCAAGCTTATCAGTCGTCACGAGTTTACAGCATCACTACAAGTCACTCATTGTCTCTAACTTACAGTTAAGTGAAGAGTGACGATCGCTAAGGCCACTCGGTGCGCACGCGGGCTTTTTTTTTTTCTTTTTGCTTCTAGTGCGATCGAATGATATTATTTCCTTTATTTCCAATCGACGATCTCTTGTCACAAGATTGTTATCTCATCAGGCTACTAATCGCCAAAGAACAAAAAAAAAAAAAACAACTACAAGACAAACGAAGAAGTTTTCTATTTCCACAAACTGCTTGGGATCAAAACTCATAGGTAGCTCAGAGTTGTATCACAGTTCAGAGTACAAATATATGCAACTCTGAGAGTGTCAGCGCTAAGCGGCAAGACGGATAGCATTTTGGAAATTCTACAAACAGCAATTCAGAGCACTTGCAGCAAGCTTGAACTTTACCAGCGAAATTTGTAGCAAAAAGAAAAAAAAAAAAAAACAAAACAGGACACAAGTTATGCTTGATGCAGAGGCCCTTTTTTTATATCCACCACGAATAAAGTGCTTAATAAATGATGATAATATTGGCCAATATATTTGCAGATATATGCGATATAGGAATGTTTGAAAGGTAGGGTGAAAATTCAATAATATACGATATATGATACGATATATATCTAAAATTATTTTTTAATACAATTTAAAAACAATTTTACTATTGGTACAACATGATTGCATACATTACATATAATTTGTCTTTTTATATCCTCTTCCAAAGGATGGAAGTATATTAATTTCATCGAAATGCAGAAGGAAGCTTCGCGGGGTCTATTAACCATATATTCGTTCAATCGAGATTAAATACTGAATCGACTTGGTAATGTTTGTCCTTCTATCCTATTCTTACGTCAGCTTATCTGTTTTTGGCAAATACATCCCTACTCGCAAAACTTAAGATATCGACTTGAAATTTCGCAAAAACATTGGAAGTTCTTGCACGGAGATTGCTTGTGCAAATACGTGACACCGTGCGTAATGCGTAACTTAAACCAAGAACACCTTTTGCTTTCAATAACAAAAAAATTGTGTTTTCTACTCATTACCCATAAAATACAATAGATACAACGATATTCCATGAATGACCGTTCCTACAGATAGGAAAAGCCGATCAAGTCCATTTATTATGATAGAGCATCGAAGTTGCATTATATTCGTGGTGGTTGTTATAGAATATTCGTCCACATCCAAGTATAATTTTCTCATTTGCGTTTTCGCAGTAATTATGGACGAAATTTCGCGTCTATTTAGATGATTTTGAAAACCATAAAAGAGATAAAAAGGATTTCAAAATAAGTTTGCAGCATTTAATGGTGATTTCAACAAAGACAGACGGAAAGACGTGGTTAAATTGCTTAGGTATTGACGTGCCACAAAAATACATATTAAAGAATATACATTAGAACCCTTAGTAAGTCTTTACTACAAAGAAAAATGTTCTTGTCGTTATAGTTTGGCCTTTTTATGCATCCTTCGAGATGTATTTATGCAAAGGCAGTACGATAACCAGTGAGTGTTGATCACTAATTATTTGCTTTGTGCAATTTTTAAATAATTCATTCACACAAGTGGTTGTTAGCGTTTCTTATTGATCAGTAAATCAATCAGGTATGTTTTACAATTCATGAAAAAGCACATCGTAATTGAGCTTTGAATGATACCTGCCTTCTAAATTGTTGGTAAGAAAAAAAAAAAAAACAGAATTGAAAAAATTTTATCAATCATCGACGAATGTAGGGAATGATTTTCAACATGTTGTTTTGTTTACTTTATGGGTAATAGGTAGGAAATGGGAAAAAGGTGATAAATAAAAATTTGATCGCTAACTTTTCGTGGATGTAGCCTCCATTTTTAAGCATGAACAGTAGGGTACTCCATAAAATAAATTAGGGTAATTTCAACCTTGGATCTTTCACAATTTATAAGTAATGAGCGAAAATCGAGAATTTTGCTTTCATCTTACAATTTACTGGGTGCGTGTCTTTCAACCAACTAGGCCAACATTCTCAATATGTTCTTACATGCAAGTATTTACAGTTCTTCTGCCGAATTTGAAGTCGATAACTAAAATTTTAGCAACCAGGAAAGGGTCAAGAACGCACATCCATACAGACGTACACACATATCTAAATCGATTCACCTGACCAAGAATATATATATTTTCGCGGAAGTCTTTGCAACTTCGCTATGAGTATTGCAAACATTAAAATAAAATGAGTATACCTCCCATTCTTCGGTGGTGGCTATAAAAATGTACATAACCTCCTTTAATAAATACTTCCACCCGATCAACTGTCTTCATATTAAAAATGAAATTTATCTCTTATTAAAATTTTTAACACCAACGCCTCGTTTTATAGTTTTACCACCTTCTTGACAATCCTTACAACTCTCATTAGCGTCCTCCCCTCTCTAATCATCTTCTTATTCAGTTATAAAGACTACTTTATTACTGAAATTATTTGTTACAAGAAATGATTGCATAGAGTTTACATAAACTGTTCAAGACTCTACACAATTATCAATTTTAAAATTGAGATTCATTTATATTGAAAGCCCAAGTCCATAAAATTATTTAAATATGAAATAAAAATAAAGAATGAACAGGTTTGTCGCAAAGCGAGAAAAAGGCTTTTCTTGGTATCCCTTTTAAGTGGACAATGAACGATCGAATTGATTAGAATTGAAAGTTGATAACTCTTACAGTTAAATCTTAATGAAGATAATAAAAAATCAGTTTGAGTGATTTGAAAATGAATTCCCTTTCGCTTAAGATCTTATCAGGTGAGCGATGCTTTCTTAAAACTGTGTATCGAATCTTGGAACCGTTTTGCAATTAGTATAATAGTCGAAGAAGAGAAGAGTCTGCCCTTGAAGTTTAAGTCAATAAATCACAGCGGATAGCTAAAAAATTGAACTTCGTCTCTACGAAGTTCTAAAACCTCTTTGACATCGCATGACGCGCCTACTCTGGTCGAACTAAAATAGTTTTTCTGTTTTTTTAGCAAAAACCAAGAGATGTTTAGCACGAAACTTGGAAAACTTATTTGCATTTTCAAAAAAGATAAATAAATGAATAAAAAAAAACTCTTTTTTCGTAATGATAATGCGTTAGCTTTTTTTAATTAAAAAAGAGAAAAAAATCAATTTCAATAAATCGCCTGAGAGTAATTCACTCAGTTACGTATACAATGGTAGATTTAATAGACTGATCATTGATGTTTACTTTTAAAGTGGACAAAAAAAAAAAAACATGACTTTAATTAATGGTCAATTACATTGGCTACACCATTGTCATAACGGCTGCTCAGCATGCCTGATGACAGTGATTAAGAGATCTTAACAGAATATAGACACGGAAAATACACTAACGGCGGAACAAGGCTATTAATGAAGCCAAGAGAAGAATATAAAGAAGAAGAAGAAGAAAAAAAAACTAAAACAAAAACTAGAGAGAGATATCCGCCTTGTCCGTCTGTCTGAGTATTGGCCGCCAGCATATGCAGTAGTAATCGCACCCAATGTATTCATAACCAAAAAATCTCCGCACATTTTCCGCAATGAACTTTTGACCGAAGCAATTGCAAAGCTCATAAAATATCTAAACAATGTTAGAGAGACGGACAGTCAACTGTAAGATTCAAACTGCCGTTGATGCGGTTGATATTATCATAGTGTAAGTTTCAAGTGGCGACATGCATGCTTGCTTGCTTGCTTGCTTGCATGCTTGCATACTTACATGCATATACATGTACGACTAATATTAAAAGTATATACGATGGCAGAAAGCTTGCCTGGCATGGGTTGAGTCTAACAAAGCCATCATTAAAGCGAATCTAAGTGCTTGTCTAGAACTTATTGAGAAAATGTGTAGGAAAAAAAATAAATAAATAAAAAATGAAAACAAAGCAAAAACAGAAACATTGCCAGATATTTAAGCAATATTTACCATCTTGGCAACAGATAGCCAAGTGTACATATGTACAGACACAAATAGATGGATAGACAGATAATCAGTATTCGCGTATCGAGAGTCTTATAGTCTCTCGCATTATACTCTATAAGTAACCTTTTGATCTTCTTCGTGTCTTGTGACCAATTCAATATTCAATGTTGTTGCTTGTGTTGTTGCTATTGTCGAAGATCAATCGTCAAAAGTAATTTGTGTTTATATAAAGGTATATTGATCTTTTGGTGCTCGTTACTCACATGCCAACAATTTCAATTTCCAATGTTCTTTAAGGCGGTGGCTATAGAGATGGAAGTGGTGGTGGTTGTGGCAGTGGCTGTGGCGGTGGCGTTGGTGGCAACATTATCAGCCAGCAAGCAAAATTAAACTGTTGCCGCTGCTTTCAACTTGACTTTAGTTCAAATGTTATTGGCCAAGCCGGTTGACAGTTACTAGACGCGATACGATGTTTGTTGTCTGTTGTCTGTTCTCTGCTGCTTGTTGCCTGTTGTCTCTTGCCTATTGCTATTTGCTGAAGCTGCTGTATCGGTTATCACTGCTCATATCAATTTTCAACTTGTGTGGAATTTAAATTCAATTGAAAATTAACCTTTCCATAAACTATTATTGATTATTTTGTCATTAATTAATTGTTTTGTACAGATTTTGACAGATTTGATTAATTATTCAAAAAAAAAAAAAAAAAATTATAATAAAAAAATTCATTCTAATCCTCTCTCTTTGATAGGATATCCAAATTTCTTTCAAGTTTCTTAAGCAGCGTAACACTCTTAACCGATTTAGTTTTCGTTTCGTTTAAATTATTGCGGAAAAAATATTTTAAAGTTTTTTGTCACTACATACACTCACACAGACAGACACACATCTTTGGCTATTGGATAGAATTTGCTTTAGTTTTTCTCCTAGAAATTCCACCATTTTTTTTATAAGAGCCTAATACGTAATGAAATACTTTTTATGATTTGTCTTCATACGAACGCATACGTTTCAAGTGAAACTTTATGTATATATATGGGAGAGTTTTCAATATGTAAACCGACTTGGTACAAGTTTAGCAAAATTATTATTCCTTTGTTTATTTTCGTCATAAAGTATTAAAGATTACCTATTGTTGTCAGATAAATAAGGGGTTACATTTTACGAACCCCTTTCCAACATATCGTCCTACGTGACTCTTGAGTTTGGTGCGCTTATTTGCTGTTTATTCCAAACTGTTATTATGGAGTAATTGTCATCGGAAAATTTTACAAATTAACTCTTTGTGCCATGTAAGAGCGCACCTTTCACAGGAACAGTTGTATTGGAGGGAATCTATATAAGAATTAACTTAGGTGCTTGAAATTATTCATAACCATTTAATGTGCCCAAGGATGGAGCCCTATTTCCCATGTCAAAACGCTTGCAGCCACTAGAAGAAAGCTTTGGAGCTTCCATAAAGGGCACTAACAATTTCGGAATCCACGTAGGCATCTAGGCCTCTTGGTCTATCCATCTGTCCCTTTGTCGATCTGCGTAATATTTGTGATAAACATTGCCCCGGTCGTAAAAATTAGGTTATCGCGTTTCAATTACAAGTTCGCACAGTTGGCGCTGAATAAGGGCCAAATCGATTAAACGATACGTCTACAATGCAACATAAACTAAAACTATCTTTTTTTTTGGGCTTTTGCTTCATTCATAAAAAACGGCAGCAGTCATATATAATAATAAAATTTTGAAAATGCAACCTATGGATGGCCCTATAGTAACGGTAAAAGAATGCAAAAATTACATACGCCCATCGGATACCATAGACAATCGGAATTTTTGTTTTTTTAATTGTGTTCTTTTAAAACAAACATGACGTAGATATAGCAGATTTGGCAATAGACGAACATAATTTTCTTACTTGTTTTCTATATTATACCCACCACTGAAGGATGGGCGTTTACTCATTTTGTATTTTTTCGTAATGTAAGTAACACCCAAAAGAAAGCATCAGAGACCCTACAAAGCATATATATTCTTGATAAACCATGTCTGTCCGTATGTATAGTGTTTGTGGTTGACGCTCTCCTGGTTACAAAAATGAAGATGTGAACTTTAAATTTGGTAGAAACATTTGAAATTTTTGCACGTAGGTTGGTGTTGATAATGGGCCAAATTGGTCGGAGCACAAGCGCGTAGTAGAACGTTAACTGAAGTTTTTTTTTTACGAACATTTTTGGATTTTTGCTCGTTACTCGGAAATTTTTAAAGTTAGAAGGCTGAGATTTTCCACATTTAATTTACGAAGCACTCAACACTTTGCGGGCAAAAATTTAAAAAATCGGCCATGCCCACATAAAGTTACGAGTAATTAAATTTTCTTGTTTTCACTCTTTTAAGCTTTTATGCTTATTTATCATGAGACGAACAACACGGAATGTTTAAAACAATTTGGTACACTCCTTAAATGAAGACATAATATCTGCCTAAAAATGGGTTAATCTTAAAATACGCGAGATACCGCGATTAATTTTTTCTTAATAATACCACCGATATGGGTATCAAATAATAGAACTTGGAGAGTAGAATGGGAAAAGCATAGTTGCGGGTACGCGAGATTCGACTCCCGCCGAATATAACTTCTTTATTTGCATTTTTCTGTAATCTTTTTCCCAATATATTTTATGAGATCGACATTTTCGCCTCTTTTCCATCGATAGCGAAAAGCGCGAAAGCTGTATATTCGGACGAAATCCACGCTGTGTAGGTGGGCTAAAGATGATTGCAAATCTTGTTACATATAATAACAATTAAAACTACAGACTACTAGTTATGTAAAGGTACCCTCACTTCATACGTAGAATAGATTCATTTGTCACAAACAATTAGAAAATCTTATTGACCAGTTTGTCTTCCAACGATAATCTTAACGTCAAATTGCCGACAAAAACTGGTAAAAATCTAAATTTCTTTATTATACTGTTTGCCATAATTAGTTTATGAGCAACGAAAGGTACCATATATTTAAGAATCGCTTACTTTCTGAACAAAGAGTACGGTTGATTCAGATTCCTTATGATTTTCACTATCTTTTCTTTTTGTATAAATCTTTGCTCTTCGGAGATATGAACTTTTATTAATAATCACTCAGAGCATATTATAAAAACCTGGCGCAGACATAGCGATCGATGAGCAATTGTACTCAGGTAAATCAAGGGCTAAGGCCGTCCGCGCTGTAGGTCGATATTTTCAAGTCTTAAGTTTACTAAGTTCGTATACTAAAATGAGTATCGCTTTCTATATTCGTTACGAAGAAAACTTAGGACTTGGAAATTTTTGCTGTTTTCTATTAGGGACTTAAAATCCCCAAAATCCAACAAATTCGTTAACTAAATCGTTAAAACTGTTTACCTGATAGATTAAATTAAGCGTAGCAAACACGATTGATTTGCCGATGAATAGTAAATCTTCCTTGATCGTCTTGGATATATTTAATGAAAAAACCTCATTGACCGTTGTGGCTATTTGACAGAATTTATCCGTTCAACGGATTGAGCGGAAATGCTCAAATATAATCCGGAACATTTAAGCGAACCTTCATTTCGCATTAAATGCTTAACTGGGATAATGTACGTAATGTGTGACCCCATATTTTGTATATATACCTATAAAAATTTAATAAGAATTTCATAAACATATATATATAAATATTGTTAATCACATTTATTCGATGAATATATTTTCCAATGAATCGTAATTCCATTGTTATCAGTTAAATAGCATTTAAAATTTTAATTAACCAATTTCTGTTATAAATAGGAAATATTTGGTTGATTTATGCTGACATGAAATAATATTTTTAAAATTTTAAAATGTTATTCAATGGAAGTCAATTTAATGAAAAATATAAACTTAACTAACTTTAATGATATTACAAATAATGTGTGTGCCTTATTTTGTTTTTTGATTAATAGCTGCGGTGACCGTAAGAGCGATTACCGCCACCACCACCGCCGCCGCCGCCTCGTCCTCCTCGCATGTTTTTATCGGAGCGTCTCTCTTTCATTTTATCGAATCTGTCGGCCATATCCCTAAGCTTATCAGGTACGTCCTGTCCAGCCTCTTCCATTATATTTATTAGTTCAGCAGCCAAACCCCAATCTGAACGCGTTACGTAACTAATCGATGTACCGGTGCGACCAGCACGTCCGGTACGGCCTATACGATGTACATACTCTTCGATGTTGCGTGGAAAGTCATAATTGATAACATGCGTTACATCATCAATATCTAAGCCTCTAGAGGCTACGTCAGTCGCAATAAGAATTTTCACCTCACCCGATGTAATGTCAGCAATAGCCTGTTCGCGATCGGCTTGATCGCGCGAACCATGTATAGCTTGGCAAAGGTAACCGGCCAGATTCAAATCACTGGATAGATCATCTGCGCGCACCTTTTTTCCACAAAAAACAATTATTTTGTCATCGGATCTCATAGACTTAACGAATGATTTGACCATATCGAATTTTTCGCTTTCTTCCACAACTTCGACTACCTGTCGAACCGAATGGGTAGCAGCTAAATCCAGTGACCCTACACAGACTTGTATCGGGTTGTTCATATAGCTTTGAGCTAAGCGACGCACACCAGGTGGCCAGGTAGCACTCGTCATTATTGTTTGGCGATCGGGACGTATATCTAATAAGACCTTCCGTATTTGTGGTTCGAAGCCCATGTCCAACATACGGTCAGCTTCATCTAGTACCAAATATGTGACAGTAGTTACATCAATTACTTTGGCTTGTATTAAATCGTTTAGACGGCCAGGAGTACAAATGATGACTTCAACACCTTGTTCAACGTGTTGAATCTGATCACGACGACTTCCGCCACCGTATATGCAAACCGCTTTAATTCCCCGGAATGAATACTTATTAGTTTCTTTTTCTATTTGTAAAGCTAATTCACGAGTTGGGGCCAAAATAAGAACATTTGGACCGCCACGCTCAGAGCGTGGGATGCTTTGATACTCGATATGTATCAAAGCTGGAAGTAGAAATGCTAAAGTCTTGCCCGTTCCCGTCTGAGCAATGCCGATTAAATCTTCACCTTTGAGCAAAATAGGCCAAGCCTGCGCTTGTATAGGTGAAGGTTTTTCAAATTGTTGTTTCGCTACTTCGGCTAACATATCTGGGTACTGTCCAAAGCACTGTTCGAATTTCCATATAGGATTTGGTATGTTATCAGACTCATCATTTTTTTCGAATACTCGGGAAACGGTTGTATTGTTATTCTGTAAACGAATTTGGGCTACATTACCCTTATCCATATTGGCTACCTCGGCATGCTCTACATAAAAATCTTTTTTAAGTGGTGGGCATTTTGACCAACGTTCTGCTCTTGCAAGTTCAGCTTTTTTATTGTGCGCATCCCAATCAATTATTCCGCCCTGATTCGCATTATAATTCTCATTTCTATCATAAGAACTTTTTGGATAATGGTAATCAAATGGGTTATCATCGTCTCTACCATATGAACGATATGTCTGGTTGTTTCTATCACTTCTATTATATCCACTACCGTGCGGACGCTGTGACTGATTATTTCCATCATTGCCTTCATCTACTATTTGCCTAATGCGATTTAAAGCATCATTTACCTTACCCTTGTCGTCGCCCAAAACAGTTACTTTCCCGCGAGACTTATCTGCATCGATTCGAACATTAAAATCCAATTGTAAACGTTGAATAGTAGAGCCGGCCCGGCCAACAATGCGGCCGATAGATTCCGGACGTACATAGAGCGATTCCTTACAATGGAAATGGCGACCGTAAGTGCTATCTCTACCACTATTTCGGTTAATGCAACTTTCTCTTTCCCTACGCCGATTTTCATCTGAGCGTCTATTGTCGCCATACGAACGTTTTGGGACGAATTTTACATTACTTACTTGAGGCTTATCGTCATATGGTTCATCGTCCTCCCAGTCAGACATTTTCGAACTTTATTAGATAATTCAGTCTTCTTCTTTCACTTTTCTTTATCTTGTATTTTTGAATTGGGTTTTTTCTTGTTATGTTGAGGTTAAGAATATAGTTTTTCAGTCTTCTTTTTCAATCTTTTTTTTCTTTGCTAAATTATATTTCTTCCTTTTTTTCAAGCAGAAATGACTATGCTATTATAACGCTCAAGCAAAAGTCCAGTGTTGCCGTTGTTTATGAATCGAATGCAAAGCGTGGATAAGTGACACTGCGGCATCAAAACGAATAGGAACTTTTAACTTATGCTGGCTAATTATGTATTAAGGAAATGGTTACCATGACTTGTGGGCGGTTTATAAAATACTCTCTTCACTTTGCTTGCTTTAGGTAATTTGCAAAAATCCTCCAAAAAATGGACGGTGGATTGAAATGTGTCTCAGAACTTTTAGACTTTATGAGTAGGCGGTTGTTTACACTTACTACCGTAGGATGGATATATAATGCTACTTTTGTAATACCTTTTGGAGCATCCGAAAATGTCTGCACCAACGGATCATAAATCTTGATCAATATAGATTAAGAGCTTTAAGAAGACTTCGCATAAGACTTGCTTGTATATCTCCTTTAGCTTTTTTTTAGAAACTAATCTACTTTCGTATTTCTTAACTCAGCCTATTAGACATAAGCCAATCTTCATATAAATATGTAACGAACGAAAGAGACAGTTTTACTGACTTAATGCGTTTTTTTGTTTTTCTTTGACCAAAATAAGCTTTTAATCTTTCTAAAAATTAGTTGGAAAGAACTAAAAATCTATCACCCTACCACAAGTTAATTTAACCCGAAGAGTATGCGACTGCAAGATTATCTACTATTAGGAAACGTCCGGGATAGATCCGCTAGGTATATCTGGTAATCATCGGCTATGAAATCAGTCAAGTCCATTGAAATGCGACGAATGTCTCATACAAAAGAACACAAGCATATAAAACAATTACTTTACGAATTCTCGATTTGTTCAAAGCCCTCGGAAACTACGAAGCTTAAAGATAGTTCTTGCAAAGGGAAAAGACACCATTTGACAAGTACAGGTACTTTTAGATAAACGTAGAAAATCCAATAACGACTTATTTATATGCCTTTTAGTTATAAAATGAGAAAAAGGAGCAAAGTTTTTCGATATGCATCGTTACGAAATGCTGCGCCTTGTCTTCCCGCGAAATGTGGAGAGCTTTTAGCACTTCTACAGGAAATTTAATTATCTTTCACTTGCTCGACTTGAAGGAGCAAAAGTCAGTACATCTTATACATCTATTCCCATCTTATTTAACATTATTCTTGTCTTTTTTCGTTACCGAAGTCGCGCATACGCTTTCTTCCTAACTTGTTTGAGCATACCTGCGTCTTCGTTTACTCTTCAAATGTACTAAGCACACAAAATTATGATAACTTTCAATATCATATTATGTTGATATGATTCGCTTATGAAGGTTACTTAATCCGGTCGAGCTTTTAATTTGTAAACACTCGGTTTTCTTTTTTTTATTATTATTATTATTATTATCTTCTTTTCTTATGTTGTTTTTGTTTAAGGACTTTCTGTAAAGAATTTCATGGAATATAAGCGTTCGGATTTGTTTTTTTGTTCTTTTTTTTTTCTTTTTTGTGATACCTTTCGATCTTATTTAAGATTGTTGTTCATTTCGTTAATAAATCCTGATCGAGTTATTTCATTAATGCCTTTATTTGTTAAATTTCATGCTTTATCAACCTTTAACACGACATCGAACACAAGAATAACGTGTTTAGAACTCATTACAAATGACAAACAAACAATAGCTGGGGGTATGAGATGGGAAGACAGTATAAACATAACTTTTTAAACCAAATATTAGGTAAACAATTTAATTTTCATTATCATCTCGTGCGTAGACACGCACATTATCCCTAAAATGCATTTCTTACGTAAACCTATATAGACCTTGTTAGATCCGCTTTGCTACCTATACTATATGTACGTAAGAAATATTGTATCAATGCCTTATAAAGATTAGTGTTTTGCCATTGTCGTCGTAGTAGTCGTCACCGTCACCGTCACCGTCACCGTTACCGTCATCGTCGTTGCTATTGTTATTGCTTTTTGTTTTTGCTTTTGCTTTAATTTTGTTTTTGTTTTTGTGGTTATTGATGATGAAAGGAAAAACATAATAATGTTTATATACAAACAGCGTGATTTGTAGACCTGCGTGTCGAGCTTGAAGAGTTCTTGTGTCTCAATGTTTAATTTAATGCCTATAGTCAAAGAGAAGGAACATTAACTAACAAACAAGTGCTCAGGTATAACTTATCAAATGATTCATCTCAACGTACGTATTTATGTATATTGGATGTGTATTATATATCATATATACATATATATTTACATATATATATGAGCTTGTACGTGCCTGTATCTGATCGCCTGCATGTGAAATTTAAATTAATTTCATTTTCATTTTTATTTTTTATTTTTCTTTCGTTTCTTCTCAAGTTAAGTGATTTGAATTCCTCTGTTTTGTGTTAAGGGCTTCTTTCACTGTATTTAAATTCGTTCATCTCATCTCTTCTGTTTCTTGATAACTCGTTCTTTAATTATTCCAATTTAAACGCAAACACTTGTTGATTTGAAATTCTTTTCATATAAATAACCATTTTATCAGTAGCGACAAGAGGTTTATTCATTTCTTCAATTCGATGGTAACACTGAATAAATAGCAAAATTTAATGATTTATTTATGGGACACATAACTGGCAAAGATCTTGAGGTATCTTCACATTTGGTCTTCTGTAAAAGTTAATTTTGAAAATTTCAACAACAACAACGAACAACAGCAATGAAACGGATAAATATGACTGGGATTATATTGAATTAAAATAGTAGGCGTACGTTGATTGAGGTCCAATATCGATATGCATTGAAAATGCTAAAGGATTGCTTGTAAGTGTACAAGTTGCCATACTCTTCCCTATTAGTTAACCAACATATCTCTATCTTGATTGGAGCATCAGGGATGGGGCAAAGGCATGAAGAGTTCGTCATATAGTTAAAATGATTCCGAATTTCGCATTGAACAATGAGAGCTACACTCTTCGCTGATAAGGATGAATTATATGCAACTACTAAACATATTACATACAAACCGTGATGTTTGGATTCTCGAACAAAAATGAATTTGGGAAATCTTACTTGTTAGTTCCTTTTGTCCATAATTTCATTGTTAGAGGTCACCAAAAAATATCAAACTCGAGAGATATTGATTTAATTCCCTATAATAATGGGCGTTAAGAACTGACAGCTTGCCGTTTGTAACTGTGCTTCAAGAAGACAAAGCTTTAGATAAGTTATTCATTTGATATTTAGTGTAATATATGCTATGGGTTCATAAAAACAATCGCTATCTTTATTCCCGGTCAATGTTCATTTCAAAGCTTGTATTGAATCTTCTGTCTGCCTTGTTGTCATTATCTGTAGTACGGGTTATACTGCACTCAGAAGAACTTAAGTTGGATTCACCTTTCATGACTATTTATCTACTCGTTTGTCCGTCTGCGCTTCTCTCTTCTGGCCTTTAACCTTTTCCGATACATCCGATTAATTAAATTTAATATGCTGACACTGACAGATCATTTTAACAAGCACTCTGCATACAATGTCTTCTGTTGAGAATATCGTTATGTGAACACTTTGAAAATTTGATTGAAGGAGTCATTTCTTGTAATCCCTCCTACGTAGCCATACCGTTTTTTATATGTCAAACATATCTAATCTATCTTATGATAGCGAAAATTGATCTATAATAGTAATTCCTTTTAATAAATTTGAACCAATCGGATTTACTTTTCTTACCGTAATGCAGTATAACAATTCTTATGAGAAATAAATCTTTCTTTATCTGGCAGTACAAAGAGTAATTTTTAGTATTTTATGACAAAAATAATTCAAGAAAAAAAAAAAAAAAAAAAATTATTTTATTAAATTGAGACCATGTCCACTGTCTGTCGTGCCGGGACCCCTATGAAAAGTGTACCTTTACATGGACACAAAATATAATATTTCTGTATTTTATGCGGA
>CCAG010012538.1:0-11082 GCA_001077435.1 Glossina morsitans morsitans
ACAAAAAATTAACCGAAATTGCAACACTGAAGAGCAGCACTTTAAATATTTCTACTTGGTTACGTTTTTTTTTTTTTTTTTTTTTTTTTGGTTTTTTTCGTCGTATTTTGGATAAGGCAGTCATTTTAGTGGGCAATTGATGAGAGAGGAGGCTGGCTGTCAACTTTTATGCCGGACAACAAGAGAATTCGCTTAATTTGCGTTTAATTTATAGGGATACAGATACCGTCACAAAATTTATCCCAAAGCTTACTACAACTATCACCACCGGTCATCACAGTGCACTGCATCCTGATTATAACTGATGGTAGTTGGTTTGCTCTGACTTTGTACGAGTACGAATTTTGATTGTTTTTTTTTCTTTTTTCTTATTATTATTATTTTTCCTTTCTTGATCTTTTATTTATACATCTATATATATATATATATATATATATATGCATATTTATACATCTATATATATATATATATATATATATGCATATTTATATATATATATATATATTTTTTTTTTTTGTTTTGCTTCATTGGATTCAACGTTTCTTTCCTTTCTTTCGCTCATTTGGTTGAAATTAGCTGAGTGATCAATTGGCTGCTACTTACACGCGTAATTTATGGTTTCGTTCCCTTTGCTTTTCTGACCAATTTTATTAACATTTGGATCACAATTGAAAGATAGCAACATTGTGTAGCTTACAAACATGATATTTGCTAAGTTTAATTTTTCACAGCGACGCAACGACTGATCCGGTTAACGTCATCAGTATAATCATTATTAGTGGTTTCATTATTATGAAAGTCTTTAAGATTTAAAATCATTTCATTCTTGGATTCGAGTAGATGACATGGCTTGTGTTGGTGTTGGTGTTGTGATCGCAGATATACACACACACACACACACACACACACACACACACACACACACACACACACACACACACACACTTACACAAATACAAACACGCGCCTATACAGGAAATTATATTGAATTATGCGCACTTGCATTGCAACTCTAGTCGTTCTTTCCTGTCAAAAAAAAAAAATAAATAAATAAATAAATAAAAGAGGAAGAAAAAAAAAAAAAGAAAAGACGGTTATTATGTGTCCTTCAATGATCAAACGGTCACTTTTTTTTGCCCTTTCGAACACCCTTTGCTTTTATTAGCCAGTAGTTGAATTATTTATCAATTTTAACGCATACTCTGCTGGTTTAACTGTTTGGGCGCAAGGCGTTTATTTTCGCATAAATCATGGCTGATTATATTTTTCTCATCCTTCTTTCCACCACCTTTCCATCAATATTATTATATGCCTTGTCACCCATGTTGCATGTTATACTCATTGTTTCGTGGCTTGTTCTGATGTGCGAGAAGTCCTGTAATTATTTTTCAACGTGAAACCCTCTGTTAAATTTTCAATTAAGTAGAAAATTGCTAAAGTATTAAAAAAAAGAAAAAAAAATTGTTTTTCTCCCTTTACACTTACGATATAAGCTTTTCAATATATTTGCATAATGCATTATAATTTTTGTTGTTGTTGTTGTCTTGGGTTTTTTGGGTTTTTGTTAATAACAATAATAATGGCTTTCATTTGCAATTTTTAACAATAAATTGAATTGTTTACCGTGTTGGTCACTTTTCAAGCCATCATCAGAGCAACAGTGTTGCGCTTAATTACCTCGATACTCATGTAACGAATAACGAACATAAAGCAAAAAAAAAAAAAAAAAAAAAACAAAAGAGAAAGAGAAAGAACCTGATTTAAAGAATAAAGGAATGAAAAGTTCTGGTTTTCTTACCGTGTGACACAACAATTTTGGTTAATTAGAAACCCGACACAGAATTGATGGCCGTAAAGGAAAAAGCGCGACTCTCGTGTAAAATTCCGAGAAAATTGATATTTGAAGACATGTTATGTCACCTTCGTGTTCTTTTTACGCTGCGGGCCACTTAATTAACTTAAAGGTGATACGACAGTAACTGTAAAAATTTCTTGGAAGATGACTACGCACTAACTTTTTTTACTGACGAATCGCGCGCAGCTTTTATTTCATTTTATTATTAAATTTCCATCCTATTCGACATAATTGTTAAAGCTCTTGAAGAGCATTAAATAAAGAAAACAAAAACAAAGAAGAAGAAGAAGAAGAAGAAAAAGATAACTATTGAAATTTAATTACAAGAGTCTTGCTTGTTACCCAATAACCTTAACTGCTGGGCGGTGTAAATGCTTTCCACGCGATTGCAGTCACTTGCAGTAACAATGAATTCGTTTAAAAATATCTCAATGAAATTATTTCCTTCAATATACTTAGATGGTATTAACCTAACAGTTGTCGTCTTAGGTTCCCCTTAATTTAAGTTACAGAATTGGTTTGTTTGCATCATAAACAAAATCAGCATCATCATCATCATCATCAGAATATGGAGAAAACAATTCATTACTTGAAAAATATTTTGCCTTTCAACGCATCTGCTTAGAAATGAAAATTGTGGAATGAGTTCGCCTATTGAAGTAGACATTTCCTGTCATTTCTCAAAGCTTATGAAGCTGTCTTCTGGCAAAAAGTCTTCCCGGGAATAGAAGAAGAAGAAAAAGTATATTTCTATTTTTTCATAGGATAGTTCTCCACATGTGCCAAACAGTGATGGCTAGAAAGAAGCAGAACGAGTGATAGAGAGGTAGTGGTGCGCCGCCTGCCCGATTGGATTGTGATATACCTTTACGGATAGGTCGTTCACCGTACTTGCGACCCACACATCCATCACAACTAAAGTATGGTCTAACGCACTCTGAACATTGAGATAGTATGTGCCGACTTGATAGCCCCATAACAGATGTTGCGGGATTAATGGTGAAAAATAATAAAAAATTAATTATGATCCTTATGATATCTATTGCGATCCAGAACTTGGAAAATATGCCCTTAGTTGAGTTGATTTGAAAGCTAATTAGAATAAATGAACACAATGTAATTCGTTTTGAGAAATCTTTTAAATCTATAAATGCCAAGACAAGAAGAAGAAAGGTGAGCGAGCATCCAATACAGTTCATTTGTTTATATATATTCTGGTTAAAGTGTGAAAATTTTCCAAATTAATTTATTTACCTTAATCTCAATATGATTTCCTTAAGAACTCTAAACTACTCATCATAGCAACTGTATCGTAGAACTTTAGAAACATTTTTGTAACCCGCATCACTTGTGATACAACGGTATACTAAGTTAGTGCGGATATATGCAACACTTGTAAAAACTTAATATAGGTTCATATTTTATTATACTTAAGGAATCACTTTCTAAATTGATTTAAGTTTGATTGTCCGTCTGTCAGACTTGTTTACATGCTGCAATTTTTGAGATATTTTGATGAAACTTGATAGGGCAATGTGCGTTAGCCCAAAGATGCACGCTATTGAAAATGATTCGGATCGGACCACTTTTTCGACCCCTTCTCATATAACGCCTTAGTTTGAAAGGTCGATATATGGATAATTGTAGGGTGATGTAGGTTATTTAATGATCGGCCGGACACCTCTATAATGTTTTTACTTGCTCTCTTCATTTCCTATCCTATCTGCTATAAGTGTAATCTCCAAGACAATCCACTACCAAAAGAAGACCAATTCCATGCCATTATTTGAGTAATCAAAAAAAAAAAAAAACTTCTCACTCATTACTAAGATGAAGTTAATTATGAAGTGTTTTGGATTTTTTTCTAAAATTGCTTCTATATAAAAACAATTCTTATCACAGATATCGTGAGTGAAAAGTAAGTACAAATTCAAACTTTTTTATCTTTTTTCCTATTTATTTTTTTATTTTTGTTATTTAAAATCTTCTTTTAAGCCTTTGCTTACTGTGGTAATCCAAAAGAAAAAAATTTTAAAATCAAATTAAATCATTCTCCAGAAAAATGATAACAACTGCAATCAATTGAATTAAAAGTTAAAATTAAATTTCATTATCTAAGATCTTTTTCGATCAGATTGTTGGCATAAAATTTACGAGATTTCTTTTTCATTTTTTCAATTTTTTGTTTTTTTTTGCATTTTTTCGATGAGTGTTTAAGACAAACCCTTATTCACACCTCAACTTCTCTTTGTTATTTTTTTTTTTTTTTTTTTTTTTGTAATGCTAACCTTGCTTTTTTTTTATCTTTTTCAACGCAATTTATTATCAAGCTTTAAACTTTGTATGTCTTAGACAATGCCTCTGAACAGTTAGTAAACATAAATGTAAGGCTTTATAAGGCGTGAGATTTGAACCTCCTTTAACAGCCGTTGCGTATGGTATACGCAACAAAACATGGGATGTTAAATTCATTAGATAAATATTTCACATTTTAAGGGATCGTTAAGTAACATAAAATTGAATCTTTGCTTCAAAAAACCGCAAATACATTCCATATGTACGTCAATAGTTTCGCCGTATTGCCGGTTGCCAGTAGCGTATATGGAACTTACGTGGATATAACCATTTGGATTCAAAGTATCGTCTTTTATAGTATCTTGGACTGGTCTGGAGTCGTCGATTGAAACAGTTAGTAATTGGAAGAACTTATGCCTGGTGTTGAGTAATACATTCCGCTTGAATGCTTGAAAGGTTTTCTCGATCGATTTTTCCATATCTTTGTCGTGCAAAAAAAGTAGCTTATCACACCAGCACGCTAGTTTGTTTTGGTCGGTTACGTTCCCAAGTGATGACTTCGATGCATTTCAGAACCATGGCCTTGTTTATCAAACACACATGCTAACACATTTTATTACACAACGAACACAACGTAAGAAATTTCTTTTGTGTTGTCTTTGTCGTAACTTTGGATTTCAGCTATGAAAGATTGTCTATCAACGGTAATTAACTTGCTGTTGAATCGTATACACTTTCTTTAAATATCTGAAGAGAGGCCAGTTGTGCTGAATACGTTCTGTTTTTCCATATTCTTCCTGTCCGTTGACGTGGATCTTAATTGAGCAATGGCTTCGATCTTTAAATTTTTCCAGAGCATTTCCATATTGTTTGTCTACCATGTTAAACAAAACATCGCACTCTCCCACCCAGAACTTTTATACCTTTATCGATGAACGCTTTTCTTTGGGTTAAATTCCAATGCTTCCCAAGCGGACTTTTATTGGTAAAGAATTTTATATATTGCATGAAAAAAAAAAAAAAACAAATAAACAAGAAATAAGTAAAAACATTATAGTGTGGTCCGGCCTACCATTAATGACCCTTCACCGCCCTACAATTATCTGTATATCGACTTTTCAAAATGAGGCGTTATATGATAAGTGGTCGTAAAAGTGGTCCGATCCGAAACAATTTGAATAGCGTCAGTCTTTGGGCCACAACATGTCGGCTTATCAAATTTCATCAATATATTTTGGAAATTAAAAAAAGAAGATGGGCAGACGGACGGATAAACTTAGATTAGTCCAGAAAGTGATTATGAAACGATCGACATAATAAAATTCGGGTCTATCCTAAGCTCTTCTGCGTGTTATGCATGTATACTCTGTAGCACAAGTGTAGGTGTAGGGTGTAAAAACTATAATTTTCATTTTGTGAGATGCTCCACATCTAGAGTTGTGGCGTTACAATAAGTAGAGTTTCTTACTTATGTTGTATTTCGACAGCTCTTTCTATTCCTGTCTTGGAATATATGAAAATAAGAATTGTTACTTATATGTAATGCATGAAATAAAGCGGCGATAAGCCTTCAAATTATATAAAGCCAAGTATGTAGAAGAAATAAGAAATGTAATGACACATTTCTTGATACAATATTTCCTTTATATATACATATATATATATTTTTATATGGAAAACACAATATCCTTCAATTATGCAGTTGGAAAATGTCATGTCTGTATGCATATGTCAGACAGTTGGACAGACAGCCATATCGGTATAACGAAAAGTGGGTTTATCTCCAGTCTTTCTGGATGCGTAAAAAAAAAAAAAACAAGATCATATACGACATACTACGACATTAATTCTTAAGTCTAGAGCTAAGACTAGTAGCGAGAGAGAAATTTATCAAAACGTCATTATGAACCTAAATTTGTTACCATTTTAAAGAATTATTTTTCTTTTTTGGTGTAAAATTAAAAGGTGGATGAAAGAGGAACTACTAGTTTTCGTGTATGTTCGCCTTAAACGTGTGGAACGGTAGCACGGATGCAAAAACTTATGATATGCAACTCCTTAGGACTAGTAAATTACATATACTCTCAGGTATAAAACCTATCTGGGCAATCGCATCTTTGTAAAGACGGCCATGTTGTCAGCACATGAAAGCCCTTCTTCTACAGTTGGCTGTAGAGTTGTGTAACTTTGCCAACACAAACAAGTCGCGATATTTTACAACATTATCTCGAGTAGGCTCCCCGGACATTCGTATGTGTGTTTATGGTGAGCAAATTTGCTTCATTTAAATTAACGGTACACGAGTAACTTACTCGTTTCCGCTATGGATGTTCAAGCCACTCCCCGCTCCGGACAACCAATCGTTGGTAAAATCGATGCAATTCTTCCAAAAGTTGAGAAGGATCAATGAATTTCGGCTTATGAGATCGCTGTGGAACTAAACATTCATCAAAACACGGTTTACACGAATTTGTATAAAGTTTGTGGGAAAAAAAAAAGTTCAATATTTCGTTATCGTCTGCGGTAGATGAGTAAAACGAAACCATTTGGAAGAGACTAATAGCAGGCGACAAATACTCGATCACACGATAACAGGAGACGAAAATGCGAGAAAAAACTTGTGGCTTAAGCTGCGTGAAGCTATTCAAATGATGGCAATGCACGGGCTCATGTCATATAAGTTTATGCTATAAGTTTGGTGGGATTGGAAAGGCATCGCCCTGATTTCTTCCATCTTTCTAATTGACGCGTTTAAAGCGCGCCGTGTAGATAAAGGGACTAAAACTGCTCAATAAGAAAAGTGTTAGCTGCCATCACAACAAGTGGAGACCTTGCATATGTTTACTGACTCGACAGGACTTAGAAAGCTTGGTTGAGAAGTTTCGAAGCGATCACTGCACAAGCCGGGCTTTGCCTCATTCAAGTTCGAGTTGTTTCCCTTGCTGCACAACTAGCTCTTAATGGTGCGAGACTAAGTCTTTCAGAGGAGACCTATGAAAATTTCGCCCAGATATTGCACAAACAATTGGGTTAATAAAACTCATTTAAAATACAAGAAAAAAAATAAGATAAATTTTTACCTTGACGAAGTAAGTGTTTTTTGGTAAGAAACTCTTTTGCTCACACATTTGAAATGAAAAGAAAAAAAAAAAAGACAAAGACTTTAAAATACCGAAATTGTTAAGCAAATTTGTAATAAAGCGGCAGAGAAACATGATGATGCCAAATAGTCTCCTCCTCCCCAAAAAGCTTGTCAAGCTTAAGATCTCCTACAACAGTAATAATGACTAACAGATACAGCAACATCATCATGGCTTTTCATTTTATGTTTTCTTTTTCTTTTTTTTTTTTTTTGTTTAAGGTTGATTTCTCATTAAAGGCAGACAGACAGGCAAACCAAAGTCGCTGAAGAAGTAGAAGGAAAACAAAAGAAACGATCTGAACTTGCAGGTGTTCAAATTGCTCGTATTTATTTTATTTAGTGTTGTTCTTTAGTTGTTGCTGTTTTTTTTTTTTTTTTTTTGTGTTTTTATTTTATATAATATGTGAAGAAAACGTTTTGAAATTCTTCACACACATAAACGCTTAAGATTGTATACATGCCATATATACATGTATTTATGTATTAGCTTAAAAAGAGAAAAGCAAGAAGCAGCCGACTATAACAGAAAACGAAAAAAAAAAGAAAAAAAAAAAATTAAAGAAAGACTACGGCTGACTGAGTGACTAACTGTCGGATGGTTTGCTGGCAGGCTTTCCAGCTAAGCCTGACTTGTTCGCATGGTTGGGGCGTTCGTGTTAATACCCCAGAAACAATTACATACACAATTCTATAACGATGTCTGGTGTGTATTATGTCCGTATTGCCCAACGCATATACTGACTGACTCATATACATGCACGCCTTCAAAATATAATCAAAACAACGAAAAAACAAAAAAAAAAAAAAAGACAAAAAACAACAAAGCTTAAATCACGATTCAGTTCACCACAATCGGACCCATATAGTACGTACATTCCGTACGTATATTATACAATGAAAAGTTCATTTACAAAGTTCATGCTCGTACACTACATATACACTAAAATGACATCATCAACCACGATTTGTAAAGGTGTGTGGGCGTCTCTGACCCCCAAAGCTTATAGCCGATCATTTATATGCGAGTAAGTTAGTTGAAAAACGGAAAAAGCTTAATATATTTTATGAAAAATTCTTCTTCTCGTTTCTTAAAGTTCTTGATTTGTCTAAATTTCAATTGCAACTCTCGCATCATCTCAGCCACTGTAAAATTACTTGAGATACATTACTCGTAATACGATAATGATGACGACGACCACGACGATGATGATAATGATGATGATGATGATGATGATGATGATGATGATAATGACGATGATGCATCCTCAACCATTCACAATTCAGCAGCAACAACACCATCAGCAGCCATCCGTACTACTGCAATTTGCTGTTAATTTGCTTGAAGAGGAAATGAAGCAATCGTGTAGTGTTCAGTTAAAGGTTGTGACCCTAATTACTTTGCTATGCCTTCGTTGTTTCCTTTCCAATTTGTTTCTGTTTCTGCTTTTTTTTTCTTCTTTTTTTCTTGTGAGGAGTTCACCAACAAATTATGCTGACTTTTAAAATATGAAAAATGCTTTAATATATAGTAAGAAAAAAAAAAAAAACAAAAAGGGAATTTTAAAAGATTAGCAAAATTGGTAAATTAGTCGTTAACATAGAGTGACATTTGAATTAAGTTCATCCATAATCCAAGTCAGAGCCAACTACATACATCTTCGTTTTATATAACATTACCATCGAGAGATTTTTACAAGTAATTATACTGGGATGGGGGGAGAAGCGCAAGGCTCTTGCAAGTGAAAGTAAGTTGCCGTGCACGGCTAAGTAATTTAAGTGACACATTTTTCCCTGGAAAAGGTCATCGATTGCTTGCAATAATAATAAATTATACGTCAAATGCTGAGGAAGCCTTAAGCTTGTGTAGTAAAATAATAAAAAAAAATATTTAGCAATTAACGACGGAATATATTTTAAATCATGCACTTACCCATGGATGGAAATCAATTCTTCACTTTTCCGTGAAATATCTAAAAAAAGAAAATCATTTATCTTTCAAAATAATTCACATAATTTTAAAAGTCTTTTAAAGTACTTGCTTAAAGTACCTTTTTCTTTGTTTTTGTCTCAGTCTCGAATATCACACTCTCGCATTGATAAACACTTGTCAAATGTGATAAGTGTTGTGTACCAAGACGATAATAGTTTTTGTTGTTGTAACATTAGATAAGATTATTAAAAAAAAAGAAAAAAAAAAGAATTCTTTTTACATAACTTTTCAAGTAATGAAAAATTCATTATAAATCTTTTCTGAAAAATTTCAAAAAAAAAAAAACCAAATAGAATCATTTTTCTTTATCTCTTGACATACGCTTTCTTGTAAGTTGATATCTTTATAGGTGATAATGAAAAAAGAAATGTTTGAATTAAAAGAGAAAAGAAAAAGAAAGAGTAACAAGTGAGATCATCTTATTCACCTTAGATGCTCTTCATTAAAACACAAAATATATACATATATATATATATATATATATATATATATATATATATATATATATATATATATATAAATAGATATATATATATATATATAAATAGGTATAAGCAGAGAGAGAGAGAGAGAGAGAGAGAGACAGAAAGAGTAAGAATATTGGTTGCTAAACTTTAATAAAATAATTCGATTTATTGTTTAAAATCTTTATAAAGTTTACAACAAGTGTAATGAAATATAAGCGAATGTGTGTCCGTATGTGACTTTAGCCACTTGGCTATTGTCATGTTATTGAGGTCATGCAACAAGAATGTAAAAACTCAACTATCTAGGGACACTTACATACATCTTTGCATACATATATAAACTACTTGATGCTTTAACATTTTGTAAGTAAACAGAATAGAGAAACGAAAAAAAAAAGGACAAGAAACAACCAAAAGAAAAGCAGCAAAAAAAAGCACAAAGCAACTGCTAACGGAATGAAAAGAAGAAAAAAAAGAAAACGGTCGAGTTGAAAAGAATTCTCTTAAGATTCGCAAAAAAAAAAAAACTTTTTAAATAGTTGAGATTTAATACCAAAGTGTGTATATGAACAAAATTTTCAATTCCCTCAACTCTTCATTTGTAAAGCGAACGTATTCTCCCATAATCTACTTTTCCTATATGTGTGCATGCATATAAGTTTGTTGGATCCAAAGCAATTTCATTAGCAACCAGCAATGACTTTATTTTATTGTAATTTTTTAAACAAACAAAAATGTGTATAACAGAAAAAGTTAAATAAAACGAAACTATTGTAAAATATTTGTATTCCTTAGAGTAAATTCTTAACGTGCTTCTCGCCCCCTCCCCCCCTTTCCTTCCTTCCGTCTTTGCATCGATTGGATAAGTGGCTTTGCTTTTACAATTGAAAACATCAACGGATGTTCCTAGAGAGAGAGGACATCATTTCAAATGAGCTGCATTTCACACAACATATCCTAAGGTCCAGAGAAAAATGCGACAACAACAGAAAAGAAACACAAATAGAAAAGCAATAAATTGCAGTCACTGTATACGATGGATGAGTTCTTTCTCGGTTCCTCTTTTCTTTTTTTTTGTTTTTTGTGGTAGAAAATTTACTAAGACTTATATTCATTCGTTATTTGCTCTACGAGTTTTGCAGTCAGCAGAAGTGTCTTATCATCGAAAAAGTCAACTCAGACAAAGTTTTTAAAGCCTTGATTATCGTCCGTATGCTTTTCAATAAAATTGATATTTTTCTGAAATTGTTGATAGGAAACATTTTTTTGCACAAATTTTTCTAATAGATTCTCGAATGTTTCTTCGGCTCAATCACTATTAAAAAATGATATT
>CCAG010012539.1:0-70023 GCA_001077435.1 Glossina morsitans morsitans
ATTTACTCCGTCTACGGATGCACAAGTCTGCATGTTCCCTAATCTACAAATTCCTTTGTCTATGTTGATGTATTTCTCGCTTCTCGCATCTATTCTGTATAGCGTTGAATGTAATGGCATGTAATTTAAGATTTGTCTGCTCAAAAGCCCAATAATATTGAAATTGAAGTAATTTTGGTATCGAATTATGTAACGATCGGAATACTTGTACGGACTATGCTAACCTCTCCGCGGACAAACGTACATTAAAAAAAAAAAAAAAAAATTAAGGAATATATTTTTCTTCTTTTATTTATTTTTTTTTCAATAGGAAAGCAGATAGTTTGTTGCCTTGGTCTTGCGGTACCCAAAAACGAGGAATCGATGTGCGGTTGTTGCTTAAGCGTTGAATTTGAGATGAAGTAGAAAATACTTGCTTAACGTGCAAACGAAGACTAATATATTTTTCTATTTTTTTCTTTTTTTTTTTTAAAGTTCAATGCATTTACACTTTTAGCCATGAATAAGAATTTTCTTTCCCTTCTTCTATGGCCGGGGTTTTTGGCGGACGTCTTTGTAATTTGACAAATCAAATAAATTTTTTAACATTAATTTACTTCCGATTTCTATGCTGTTACGGTATCTTTACTTGTTTTTATATTTGTTCTCTTGTGTTCCTTTTTAAATCGTTACAAATTGATAGTATCTTGAGTTCATTACTGTGCACAAGTTTTAACAGAAAAGGGAGAGAGAAAGGGAAAATCGCAAGAGCAAGAGATAGTCGTTTTAGTCGTTGTTGACCATGGATAACGTTTAAATTTTTAAAGTTTAGGGCGTGGGGGGAAAGGAAAAACCAAGAACAAGCAGACGAGACATTGTAAAAAGTAGTAGAAAGAAGAAGAAGAAGAAGAATAGGAAAAGAAATTGATTAAATTCGAAATGCAATAACAGTTCCACTGCAACCAGATGTAATTTTTCCCCGTATCAACAAATTGGCTCTATTCACAATAAGAGTGATAGTGAAAAATAAAAACAAAAACATAAGATATTGATACAATTGTTTTGCTACTTAAGTAGGTATTGGAAAAGATTAAGGCGGAATTCGTGTTTCGTTCAATTACTTCGATAACAGTCAAGTTCAACATAAAACATAGTTTAATCGATTTTTGTCTTAAGCTTATTTATCTTTAATTGATAACAACAAGCATAAGCATGTTGCGGCGAATTGCTGATTCTCCCCATACAGCAAGAAAATTTTGTAAAAATCCTGACATATTAGTTTTCCTTAAAGTCCTTAGATGATCGCGATTAATGTCTTCATTAGACTCTCAGATTTAACCTGCTGCAGGCAGTTATTATACAGATATTTAGCACTGTAGTATGCAAATACTCTCCAATGAGCTTCAAAATAACCCAGGCAGGAGATGTTCTTCCAGTCTCACTTATTTTTGACAATTAATGATGAATACAGGGAGAGAGAGATAGAGAGAGAGAAAGAGAGGCGCTGAGTAACAGTAAAGCTGAAGGGTCTCAGAGTATCGTACTACTTAAAAGTACAGATGTCTCTAGGTGCTTAACGTGGATACCTGCCGTGCAGGCTTAACCCCACGGTGCCCGATGGCGTGCGGAGTGTGGGAACATACACTCAAAGCCCCGACGAAAACCTCGAGTTCCAGTGGAGATACGTATAGGGGCGAAGCAACATCTAAAACCACTGTCTTTCTTTGGGTCAGATACCCGATTGCTACGCAACTCGACATCGAGCCGAGGCTCTTCCCGCGATTTGGTCCAAAAGTATACTATTACGTATGTCATATTTAATATTTCATATTTACTTGCAAGTGTTACAACGTGTATGATAAAATAAGCATGCACACGTTCGTCGTCTTCCAGGCCTTTGAGTATAATAATGCAAGTTGAGATTATCTTTAGGTATATAAAGTGAAATTTTCGCAGACTGCCCTCATAAACTGTACGTTGATTATTTTGTAGTATCGACGTCAAAAATGACAATTTTAAGTAAGCTTAACGTACCGTTAATTTGTCGTATTTTAAATTTCATAAATTTATTATAAAATTAAATTAAATTATAAAAAAAATCGTCAATTCTTTGCAGTAAAATTTCCAGTTTTCTTTGGAAAGTAAAAAGGACTTACGATGGCGATCCTGGTTGTAAAACTTCTAGAAAAGCTAATCGCAACTATACAAAGTTTTTCGTTTTGTGTCGTCTTTGCCATGGTGTCAACCACCATTTGTTTCCCGTTTCATTGCGTTGTTCTCGTCGAAATGCATTTCAAAGAGATGTAAGAAATTGTGTTTAAAATGAAAGAGGTGTATATATAAATATATATATGTATATACATGTATATACATATGTACATGTACATGTATATATATATATATGAATATATTTATATATGTTTCATAAATATAGCTTGAAATGTTTGAAACTCTGTACATAATAATAAATGATTAGTGTGTATGTTTGCAAATGATCTACAAAAAAAAAACATATGCAAATTATATTTTTCTTGGAAAGGAATTTTTGATTTTCCACAGAAGATTTAGATTTATATTTTTATTTATTTATTTTTTTTTTTCTATCCGCCTGAGTGGTCGAGTAGGCAAGAGTCTCGACTGGCAACTCCATGGTCGTGGGTTCAACACTCAAGTGCGGTAGAGTTTTTAATAAAGTCGAAAGCCTTGCACGCTAGTGCTTTAAGACTTTAGTCTTAGAATTTATTCCCCGGCTAAATTTATAATAATAATTATAATAATAATACTTTTTTTTTTTTATAACAATGAGCGGAAGTTCATCTTGCGTATGCTGTAGGAATAAAGATGTTAAGATTTTTTTAAAACTCTTTAGTGCGGTCGATCCAGTGTTATCGTATTTTACACTATGAAGGGAATTGTTTAAGAAGATATACGTAAGTTGTATATGTATAAGCGGCTTGAGGCTATTCTATTCATTCGCCCAAGACATTGGTGAATAAAATCTTTTATTTTTTATCTATAAGAGCATTACTTATATCCGCTAAGCTATTGATATATAGAATGTAATCGTACACAATGCACTTTATATTTAGTCAAAAGATATGCTCATGATCTCCCACAAAATAGACTCCCTTTTAAATGCGAATGCTTAGGTAAGTCATAGTAATCAATACTTAAATTCCTTGTGTTGCTTGATTTTTTTAATGATATCCAGTGATTCCCAAATTGTTTATCAAAAGGAAAAAATTTTCGATGTCCAGTCTATGTGCCCATGGTTTCGACCATGAAGTCCTGTACAAAAGGAAAGAAAATTATTTTTTTCTCGCAAACTGGGCGAGAATGCAAAATAACCTTCCTATACATCACCTATATAATGTTTTTAACTATTATCGGATCAGAACATCTCTTTGCGTCACATTTGATTTTTGAAGCAATATGTTTTGATTATTTTATATTGCGTTTCCCAAAAGAAGACATAATACTACGGGCTGTATATAACATTTTAGGTTTATATATATATATATATATAGCTTGTTTGGATATATAAATGAATTTGAACTATAAAGAAAATCAACAATAGTAACAACAGTTTAATTATCCCTTTGATTCTCATGAATGCCTGAGAGTCACATTGCGTTATAATTCGTTATAAAAAGACATGCGATACGATTAGAATTAAAAAACACTCGATACAAGCTTTATATAACGTTCCCTTCCTTATTTTCTCTATATTAAAATTAAAATTTTTTTATTTATTTTTATTGATCTACAACGTGTATTAAATATAAAATAACCTGATTATGTTTACCAAGGCATAGGCGAAATATGATTTAAGAAAACACACATAAACAAAAAAAAAAAACAATTTTTTGTTAAGATCATGCAAAAATTTGTATGTTTGTAAAATTTATTGGTCTTTAATTTTAAAAGTAATTAATAATTGTATTTATTATACGATGCATGCGTTTGTTTGTAACACTTTTTTGCATTTCCAATAACAATTATTCATAAAACAGATGGAGCAGTTGCTTCTATGGACCATATGGCCCATAGGGACCGTACTTACCATATGGCCCATAGGGTCCGTTTTGGCCGTATGGTCCGTATTGGCCGTACGGCCCGTAATATCCTTGAGAGCCGTATGGTCCTTGATATGGATCTTGTGGATAGTCAGATTCACTTGGAGGCCTCGCTTGATTTATTAAAGGTGTCCAATACCATTGTCTAAAATCAACACAAGATTTTACAGGATCTAGGTAACCTTGTCCGTTAGGGCAACGCTCGACCACAGCTGGTTTGCCCATTTCTTTGCATTTCCAATAAAGGGTTTTATTTGTGATGAAGCGATAATATTTGACTTGTAATTCTTCTTCAGTTTTGCATCCAGGTTGCCCGTTGTAAGGTGGAATACCTTCGCTTACGGCAATAAGTAGCATTAGAAAGATAACACAAACTTTTAATTTCATTGCGTATTTAGTTGAGTACTGTCTGAGTTTTGAATGTCAACTGATCTTAAGTATGAACGAGAATTTGTGAAAAATCATTATCAGTTTTATAGCCAGCCCTTCTTTACCTTCTCCATGGTCAGGTGTACTAAATTCGTTATAAGGGTTAGGAAAAAAAAAAACGAAACCTGAGAAAGCAATTGTCAGATGCACGTACACCAATAGCTTTTCTTATTACAATAAGATAAAGAATATCGATTTCCTTTTCGATAATGAATCATTTGTATATCATCTCGTCTATTACGTATCAATATTTCAATAGATTGAAGGGTATCGAGATTCAGATTTAACTTAAGTTATATTTTTTTCAATTGCACATCTAATAAGAGATAAGAGAAGATCGAAAATAGTCGTGTAAAATATTAAAACTAGTTTGCCTGGCAATCATATGCAAATATCTTTAATTTAATCTAAGGCAATTGATTTCAGCGTTTACATCATGGAAAGAGACTGTAGTGCAGTTTGAAAAGTTACAGAAATTGTTTTGTAGAGTTTTTGAGGAAAAAATTGTCATTTTCCAAATAAAAAAAAACGCTTAGAAGAAACTAAAAATGCTTATCAGGGATTCTTAGGGATCGTTAGGGATCTTTATATTTAAGCTAATCTTTCATATGAAATTTTCGTTTCTGTGCATTCATAGGGTCGTCCAGCTGCAGCTAGTCATTTCTTTCTCTCAGAAATATGTTCTCATCTAGCATCTCTAGAGCCAAATGGAAGATTATGTTTCTTGACCAGGTAAACCTAGCTCATATATGCCTAGGTATATAGTCACTAGGTTGAATCTCCAAAGCCTACTTTCAATTATGAACCAAGCCTTCAATGATTTGCTGTAATTAAATGGTTTAGCTCGTTGTCTAGCATCCCCGGAGTACTCGTAGCCAAATGGAAGGTTATGTTTCCTTAATAGGTAAATCTAGCTCATATATGCCTAGGTAGATAGTTACTAGATTGAATTTCTAAAGCTTACTTAAAGTGAACTTTCAACTAAGGATCAAACCTTTAGTGGGTTGCCGTAATTAAATGGTTTAACTCGTTATTGCTGCTAAAAATGAGGTAATTAACGAGCTGTTACTCACTATTTGAGCTAAGAGATTTTGATTGCAGATATTATGTAATAATTAACATGCGAAACTGTGAATGCTACGACCTTCGATAAGTACGGATCCACGATTTGGTTACGTATCGACAGTTCCCTGAAAGTTCATCTCGCAAGCGAACGAAATTGCCTCGTCCGCATAAGGAACGACGGGGGTGGCATCGAAAAACAAAGTCTAAAAGTTATGAAGAATGAATGAATGGCTGTACCATTGAAGCTTCATTTTTCATTAGTGTTTACTTTTGCTTGCATTTTAATTTTTAACATAGATGCGGAACTGGAACATTTTTAAAGAGCTCTTCGTTACTATTTCGTTGAAATTGTTTGCCTTGCCGGATGGGATGAAGCTTGTGGCCAAGCTAAAGCGTAAAATTCCTAACCACCTTTACTGGGGAAATCCTTTCTTTAAGTAGAGGATCCAGATCAAGTGCAACGGGCTCATGACATTGTTCTCTAAATGATTTAACAGAATTTGATTAAAATTTCGCCTGAAAATGCGATATTATAAGCGATAACGATAAATAGAACAGAAAATGTAATCGTCGGAAGTCCATGTCATGTCATTAGCTTAATAGTTTATCGTTGTTTTCTCTTTTGTTAGAAAGTTACACATCTGGCTTTTGTAAGTTCTGAAAAAAATATGGAAAACTTTTTCTAAAAATTAATTTTATTTAAAACGGAACGCTCGGCAGTTCGCACTATTACGAAGTGTGGAAGTACGGTTACAGGGAATTATGGCATCGTACACCGCTCGAAACTTTAATACTAAATTGGGGACTAGTGTTACTTTGAAACAGAGAATATCAAATCGATTTGCCATCGATTTCGTGCAGGTAAGTGTCATCTCACAAAGAATCAAAGGTTAATAATGACGAGTTAAGGGAGACCCTGGAGTCTGGCCCATGTCAGGATGTCTTTGCACCATTGTTGAATATTTGCTCTTTTAATTGAAATCGGTAAAGTGAAAAACTTGGATTTCTACAAATTTCACCCTTTATGCCACCAGCCCTTAGTCCAGTTCTTCGCCAAATGCAGTTCATTAAATGTAACTGAATGTTATCCCGCTTATGGGTTATATGAGGTTTGCAAACGAACTCCTTTTTGATATAGATTTCGGTACTTTATCTGATTTTGTTCATTTTCGCTCAGTTGCAGGTATAACTTCACTTGCAACCTATTTAAATGTCTGCTTAGATTTAGTTGATGTTTGAGAAAAAGAAATTTATTTGACTGAACTATAAAGTGGAAAATAAATTTTTTTCTTAGCAAAAATGAAACCTCATGCACTTTCATTTAACTATACATATGTGATTTTTTCTATGTGTAGACGCACCGACCAGATTGGGTTAAAAGTCATTTTTCACCTTCTGGCTCAATCAAATAAAAGCTTATTTTAAAGTTTGAAAATGACTTTAAGTGTAAACTTAAATTTAAAGGCCCTGCGACAATTGACAATGATAAATACTAGGAATAAATAGTTGTTAGCAAAGTTTAAGTTGTGTATTCCAGAAGGGACACTCTAGACCCCCAGGCTTAGAAAAAAAGAAAAAAATAATAATAATACGGGATTTCCGTATAGTATCACAGGTTAAGGTGCAAGGCATTCAATATTTGCCTGCTTGCCTCTTATTTCCTGTTATTGTGATCTGCTTTTCATTTCATTCAGCAACGTAAAGCATTAAGGTTAAGTACTCTTGGAGACCATAAAATGAAAGCATTAATAAATTAAAATGCTATATAAGCAAAAACTATGAGTTATTCAATCCCATCTCCCCCACCTATCCCTTAATCGGCATAGAAGAAAACAACAGCTTAAAATGCTCAACGAGTCGTACATGTATATAAAGAGTATGATGTGTCCCAAGAGTTTGGCAACAAACTTACCTTATTTTGCTGTAGACAATGTATATATGTGTGTACACCTATAGTAATGAAAGAGAAAGAAGAGAACAGAATTGTTATTATGCTTAGAAAGTTTCATTTATATTTTACACAAACATTAACACGACCAAATAGTAAACAAAAAAGTAGAAGAAGAGCTGGCTGAGAGGGATGAATTTGATTTTCGGAGCAACTGCCAAGCTACAATGTAAGCTTCTAACAGAACTAATTAATTCAGAGCATTTGCTACTGGGCACATTTTCCTGTGTTTTATTTTCTATCTGGCAAACAAATTGTTAAACATTTGTTGTTGATTCCTCAGAAAAAGCTATCATTATTACGATCATAATACGTAGATGTGTAAACAAATAAAAACGTAATAATAATAACAACAAGAAGAAGGGCGATATACCTAAAATTATAAATTTCCTACTTGGCAAACATAGTCAAAAACTAGATAAACTTAACATAACAGATTTGCTATGAAAAGCGTAGTACATAGGCTGATGCTAACATAGAAGCATACCAACCAACCAATTGGTTATGTCTACGAAGTTCATTGCATTGTAGTGCAGTCTTGGAAGAATCGTAATCGCAACCTTTTTGCTATTATGCCCATCTATAACACCCTTAATACTATTGCTATTTCTTTCTACGTGAGCATAGGGCCGGCGGGCAAATGCACCTACGACTTAAGGCTTACTTGTTTCGCAAATGCCTTCAGATTACTTCAGAATACTTATGCTATCTTTAATCAGTTCAGTAGGTACCTCCATCTGTTTACAGAAGATGAAGTGGTAAATATGTCCATTTTTAGGTGCAATTCGATGATTGGAAGCAATCGGAAAGTCTGCGCTCTATTGCGCTTAGTGTGTCACTTTTGCTGCAGTTTTTACTAATGCTACTACTACTACCACTACTAGTACTACCATTACCATTACTACTGCTGCTACTAGTGCTACTATTACTGCTACAACTGCTACTGTAAAATCTACTGTTTATTGTTGAATTGTTCTACTGTGCATGGGCCCTCGATTCTAAGGTAAATCGGTTTGGCAACGTGTTATACTTTAATTCCAGTTGTGTGCTTATGAATTCTTATAAATCTTCATTTTCTTTTTCTTGCATACTCTATTCCCATTTGAGAGGAGTGATTCAGAATAGTTTGGTGTATAGACTGTGTGGATATTGTTTTCAACGACATATGTGCTAAAAATTAAACCGTCTAGAGCTATAGGAGTGAAAGACGTTCGACCAAGCACTACTACTATTACTACTGCTACTGCCATTGCTGCTAATTGGTTCACTATTATAATTATAAAAGCTCTCCCTCTCCTCCTGTGGATGAAGCTTTAAGTCAATTAGAAAGACTAGGAAAATTTTGAATCACTCGCTTACTGTTTACAATAAATAATATTTCTTTTAATGATTGAAGCAAAGAGCTTGCGTCAAAGGTAGATCACAAATTACGTTCAGTCTATCTTTTATTGCAATTGTTGTCTTTTGGTGAAGATGTCATTTTTATTTAATTTTTCTTTGAAAAAAATATCCACTATGCTACACTACTATGCGGTATATATATAGGCATGTAAGAGCATAATGTAACATGCAGTGTTTGTCAAAAACAGCGATTTCACATTAAAATTTATGCAAAGATTCGTGTAAATACGTGCATATAAACGAGAAGACCTAAAAAAAAAGAATTTTCTGGTAAATATGTCTGTTTACATTGTTTGTGTTATACAAATCCATAAGCAATGTTAACCGTCGTTAATCAGCTTTGGTTGGCCATTTGTAGCCTGGTTTTTCTCCGCAGAGTACTTACACTTGAATTATGGCTAAAATGTGGCAGTAAACCAGTACCTACTACATATACATTACTCTCAAAGTGTAAGGTGACAAGATGAAATCATGAAAAGCCAAGACCGCAAACCTAAAGGTGTATGCACATGCACATGCACACTAAGCTGCTGTTGCTTATGCCTTTCGCCCCCTTATTATAATATATATGTAGTACCAGCCTGTGCTCCTTATGCCTGCATTAAAGTGTGATTGTCCGTTCGTTTCCTTGCCATTGCTATTATTTGTTGTAATTCCTGCGGTAAAATTTTACTTAAATATTAGCCAAATTGCTTGGCATGCTAAAGAAAAGAATGTTTTTCTTATTTTTCGTATAAATGAATATATGGAGCACATTATTACTTGTCAGATAATGGAGATTATGTGGGTGTGGTGTACTATCCGAGGCATTGTTCTCGTATTGTAGCTGTTGGTTGGTTAAACATAAAAACGAATTTGCTTTCAACTCATAAATTTTCGTCTCCCTTTAAGTTTACATAAAGTCTTTTGTATATTGAAGACCGCAAGAAGGAGAAGAGTTAAGCTGGATTTTATTAAATCATTTTTTTTTTGAGAAGAAAATTTTAAAATATGATACAATGGGATTAAATATCCAGTTGATGGAAGGTTTCTACGGAAATCTGTATTAATCAGTGGTTTGAAAGTTAGAAGGATCTGGTTTATGAAGACTCTCAAGCTTCTTTCTTTACAGTTGCTCTCCTTTTTCCAACTTTTCCTCAATACGGATTAAAGAACATTTTTTCTTTCAACGCTAGTGAAGCATTATTGTATCGGAATCTATGCCCACGAATTCTTTATTTTTATTATACGAATTTTTAAGAAGGCGGTACTAAGTCTTGCTTCAGATAACATTAAGAATTTAAGTGACTTTTTTATCAAGTTCGGTTATCTACATGAAAACATTATGTGTGATTATAAAATACTGCAAAACCTATTGCAGCAGACATGAAATTTGGGATCACAGAAACAGTAGAGAACTTTGCCGAATATTGTTGGAGTCCACCAACAAGAATATTATTTCTTTTAAATTAGCAGTGGAATTCATTTTCCTGCTATTTATAGCAGACGTCTGTTACGTAAAGATACCAAGAGAGTCAGATGATTCCTGTAAACTATGGGTCTGAACTGCACTGGAGAAGCATGATGATATATTTATTGGAGAAACCAGGTATATTATTATGGCCCAATAAACTCACTCTGGAGAATGTTGAAGCTTATCATTACTTCTTTAATTATTTGCTTTAGGAATGATGAAAATAGCAGCCACCGCGATACTCCCCAGAGGGCCGTATCCAGCAGCCATGACTCACACATTGGTTACTTGCTACGTTGAAAGTGTGATTGGACATACCAGCTTTTCCCGCAGTTCCCACATGGTATGTCAATATGCAAGCTTCCCCCGACGGATCTTGACAAGCAATAATCTGCAGTTCAACCAATGCTCAATGTCACCTCTACCCGTAGGTACACGTGACTTTCCGAATGGGCCCCTGACTCCCTTGCAGCTTAAATTTGGTCTATAAAGCCTTTAGCCATACTTTACGCGACATAGTCACTCTTGCCTTCGGACCAGCCATACAATCCCCGCTAGTCAATACCGGACTATCTTCTTCAAGATATATTTGTATCGGGTGCTACATCTGCACAACAGGAGTTCACACATTGTCTAATTTTATAAAGTTCAGTTAAGAATTATCTTAGCTGAGATAATGTAGAGTATGTTTATAAGTTGTTTTTTTTTTGACTATTTTACAATATTTCTCCAGAATTTTGGGTCTCCAACGTCTACATCAAGTTCAATGTGATTAAATTGCCCTTCGTATGATAAATTCAAGAATTTTTCAAGGAATACGTTGACTCATTTATTTATCGAAATGTATGCTTTCCTAAGGAGTAAGCGTACAATTTTTAAAGAAACTGAGGTGAACTTTGCCTACCTGTGGATTGAGAACATTTTTTTGCTAATTGCAGGTTCATCACTCAATCAAACTTAATAAATGCCTTGGTAATGAGAGCCATGTCGAGCATCCAATTTGCCTATGTTTCCAATACCGCCAATAGAGCAGATGTCTAGCAATTTTTCCAAAAGTTTCATTTGATTAAAACCGTTGCAAGCTTAAATGGATTTTCTAAAGCTTATGAATGCTATTATACCACAATTTGTGTAGGATATAAAAACTAAACTAAGCACACGTTTTCAAAGAATATTAAGATCCTAGAGGTGGTAAATAAAGATAAACGTATTTTGCAATGTGAACGCATACGTAAATAAATATTCAATGCAGTCAACCAAGGCTTTAACGCAGTCAAACGTAATGCCGTTCCTGTGTCAATATTGCATACATGTATAAATATATATGCATACATATGTGTGAATGAGCCTAAAGGTTTATACTATATCTACGTAAAGGCAAATACCTGTCCAATACGGTTGGTTTATCGACTCTCCATCAAATGTTATGAAAATTTAAATATATATATGTATATATATGTACATATACACATATATATATATATAAGCTTCTCAACCCGCAAGAGCCTTACGGAAAATTTTTCATATCATAAAAACAATTTTGTGATATTTGCATGTAATTAAAAAAAAAAAAAAAGAATGGCTCAACATTACAGTTGTGTCCGCAAACTGTGGAAATGTCGTACTGGTGAAGTGATAAGTTATTTAAGTTAACTTATTGAAGTTTCACTCTCAGAAACGCTTAACGTTTAACAAAATGTAGAACATTTCGTTCCGACCAAAATACATATATATTTCTTTTTGTTTTGCATTCATTTTGAAAGTTCAAATATTCTATGAAAAGTTGGTTTGTGTGGTTAATGGCACAATTTCAAATATTATAGTTTACTGATTTAGTATTCAGTTGAAAATCTGCATGATTTTCCCCTCCCCCTCTCTGAACATTTTTAGTCGTTTGCAGTCGTCCTTTATTAGTCGCACTGACGCATGCAACATTCAGATATTTTTCTCTTCTCAATTTTAAATCTTGAATCACTTGGTGTTTCTGTATAGACGGCATTGTATTGTGAATACATTAATGAGTTCATTATAGTACTAGGCACGATACAATGAACATGTCCCGACTGAATCCAGAAAGCAAACCGCACTTTTTATACAAGAATAGGTATACGAATACGAAAACCGTGGAAGTCCAGTGTACAACAAGTAATTTTATAAGACTGCCAAGTTTGCCTGCCAAGCTTTTAGCCAGGATAAAAGTCATTAAACCAGTTGTGCGTTGCAGTCGTTATGTATGAGAAGTAAGAGAAAACCTGCTTCATAGTTGAAAATTGAAAGTTTAAGAACGTTTTTGTTCGAACCTTGTTTTTCAAGCTGAATGTACCGTTGGCCCCTTTAAGATTCTCTAGCGGTCATTGATCGCCCCTATTTAATTACTAAATATTTTTTAATTTTCAAGCGTTTTAAAAACAAAAAAAAAACAACTTGAAATCGGCTTAAAAAAAGGAAAGCACTAGCGACAGGAAATTTTTAATTGTATTTTCAGAAAAGTTGTGAATTCTCGTTAAAATTTCGACAGCTGTGGGGCGCTCCAAATATAAACAAATCTTTTCTTTATCTAACGTACAAAGACTGGTTCTATTTTCAGCGAATACGAACTGATATTCGAGCCTTAGGCAAATTTTTTACCCTTCAACGAGGTTCATGGATTGTAGTTTTTTTCTTTCTTCGACATTCCAACTTTGTCTTCTGCGATATTCAGATTTTCAACAAAAGGGAAAATAAACAATGTTTCGTTACGGGGAATAACCCACTTGGCCCCAAATACCTCAGACCATTGACATAAAATTGTTTGGCACAGAAAGGCAGATCTAAAAGCACATGCGAGGTAGTCGAGCATTTCGTCGATGATCTTGCATATCACGTTAAAATTTTGATATCAGTTAAAAAAATGTTTTTAAAACTTTTGAAGGCAGTAAAGAAGGCTCATGACCACGACCCTAACAGCTTCTCAACAGATAGTTGTTGTGGCGAGTACTATCTTTGCCTAAATGACACCTGGCTTACGATATTGGCCTTAATGAGACAGCCTTATTAAAACTGCTATCGCCGCTCGTAGTCGTAAGTGGGGAACTCTCTTTTCCAACTATACTTGACTTGATCTTTTTGTACTACATTCTATGCCTAATAAAGGTGATAGTTTTACTTGATGATTATTTCTCAAACTTTATATAATTTATGAGGTAAGCTTATCTTGGGCATTAGGCCAAGAAGATTGTCTTAGACAATCGAAACTTATTTCGACGATTCTTTAAAACTTTTGTCGACAAGATGAAGGTTGTGCGTGGTGTGCGGTTTGTAAGGTATTTAATTTGATTGCATAATAAGTGATTGTAGTTTAAGCGTCTGGTGGTCAAAGAGTCGTTCCGTGCTACAATCTTACATTTACACTTTACATTAAACTTTCGTGTAAAACTTATTTATTTATTTGTTCTTTTCTGTATGGATGTAGCAGTGTACGTACGTACATGAAAGAGAAATGAAAATTTAAATTACTTTTCACATTTTTCATATTTTATGCATAAATTTACCTAAAGACTGTTTACAGTCTGTGCTGTTTTTCCTTTTTTTTTTTTTGCTCTGGCTTTTCCTCATATAATTGGCAGCACTGTCAAGAGTTCGAACTTTTTTCCGAGTTTACAGAGACGACTTCAGCCTTTAACATACAGTTGAAATATTTCGATAGCTTCAAAGTTGTCGGGTCAAATTAGCTTACTTTTTATGCCCACCACCCCAGCATGGAAGCATATTTATTTTGTCAAAACGTTTGCTGTACCCAAATGAAAACTTCAGAGTACTCACAAAGTGTGATGATCAGTATTAAATTTTAAATCGACATGAGCATGCTATTCGTACGTTCGTCTGGGTAAGAATTGTGGTAAACATTTTGTTAATCGTAAAAATCAAAACATCAGCTTTAGATTTGGCAAAAATATTGCAAATTCTTGAACGTAGTGGGTTAGTGTTGGAAATGGTCTGCAACAGGAAAAGTACCGCGTCGCGAGTACCTCTGCCTTCAAAAGCAAAACGTATAGGATATTTTGTTCATTGCCGGCAAACTGCATAAATTTCCACATTTATTTTATGGGCCGCGCCGATCCAATATTACAAAGTAACGAAATTTCATTCTTTTGTCGAAGCGCTTGTAACATCTAGAAGCAAGAGATGCTATGCGGTATGTATATTTGTAATCAGAAACAAACTTGGAATCCTTGTGGGCATGTCCTTCGCTCTACCTACTCCGCTGCATAGTAGTTATTCTCCTACAAGCCCCATGGTCGCCAAATCTAAGATATCGGGTTCAAATTTGTGGGCAATTGATGTTGAAAGTTCTCCTACCCCGGTTGGTATTGAAATGGAAATGCAGCGCAACGTACTTTGGGTGCTTTGTACTCATTATTCATCGACTACAACAGATATGCGACGAAAAGTTTCGCTTATATTCTACAGAAACCGAAAAGATCAGCCACGCCCACTTGAAATTATAGAGTAGGGCACTTCAGTTGCTCATTGTTATTTTAGTCTCTTCAAAACGGCGAAAGGTGATGGGTGCATAAAAGATTCAGCGACAGCCGAATATAATTTTCTTACTTGTTACGTTTTGCTTCAGCCAGAAGCATCGAAACCATTATAACACCAGCACCATTGCAGATGGTGTGTTATGGCGTTCCGTTATAAAGGTAATTACTTACAAAAAAAGTAAATAAAAAAAAAAATAACGATATTATATGTTGTTAGTAAAGTGCAAAATAAAATAAACATTTTTTCTGTTTCATTTTTTTTCCTGGTTTCTTTAGGATGATGAGTGGAAGAAAGGAGAAATGCTGAATTGCTGATAAATGGTTGGGAAGAAAGTTTTTCATTTCTTGTCCTTTTATTGCTTTAGAGTTAAAAGTTAAGTGTTTTCTATGCAAACGTACATAGCATATATAATATATATATATATATAGCTGGATAATGTTTTGTTATAAGTTGAAGAGTTTTTCTATGCAGTCAGTTCAGCTCTTATGTTCAAGTTGTGTAAGCATGAGTGACTGCAGAAGGATATTTGAATTTTAACGCTTGAATTCAATTAGAATTATAAAACCGAGACTAAACGATTTTATGACCTGTTGTTGGTAGTATCGCTTTACGATATACACGTACATGTAAAAGTGTTAAAATTTTGCTTTAACTTTATCCTAAGCTCAAATCAACTAAGTCAATAATCTAACTTATAGAAAACATAAAAATGGTGTTTCCTTATTTTTTTAATTTTTTTTTGCTGATTGAGTTACAGAAAGAGGAACAAAAACAGAAAGAAAAAAAAAAACGAACAGTATATTCTTTGCCTGGTCTTGTGTGTGCAAATAATTCATTTTTTTTTTGTTATGAAAATCACTTATCCATGTTTAGCATTCATTTCCTGTTGTTATTGTTTTCGATAGAATTGTTTACTTCTCTCTACAGGCAGTTGCGGGTGTTGTGTTAGCAATACAATAACAAAAGTTACTGTAGCAATAATGTTGTTCTTTCGCTTGACTCGCAAAACGAACAATCTATTCGTGTATGTATGTTGGTGAGTATTAAACACGTTTTATCAAATAATTTATTGAATAGCATTTACCTTATCTGCGTATACTTGATTTTTAATTCGAAAATGGCTTGATATGTTAAATATTGCATGTTATGTTATTAGTACAGTACAGAGAAAGCTAATAAATAGCACATGCATATGCATATATGCATAATAAACATGCAATGTGCAGAGGTTTTAATGCGACTCATGGTAGGAGTGGTTCGAATAAATGTAAATGAATCGATCGGTTCATACTAGCAGATGTAGAGCAATGGTTGAAGAGTATACACATAACGCTCCTAATAAGTAGTCATGGCTGTGTTACCGACCATACTTAAGTTAGGTTTACGGTAGAGCGAACTCATTTTGTGGATCTTGCAAGTGCGCCGAAGATGCTAAGGCGATGGGTTCGTTGACTACGCCAATTATCAAGACGAATGATAGAGACTACAGATCATGAGCAGTTTCCTTCGCCCGACAATTTCGTGACAGATATACTGCATGGCTTGAGATAATGGAAAGCGGTAGCAATGTTTGCGGCATACGTGCTAAAGAAACAAAGCAACCACCAGCGCCCGCCTGGGCTTATAGATGATGCCTAAAAAATATGTAATAAGAATGAAAATTTGGCATAAAGCTCTGCTTTCATTATCGCGATTTTCATAGAAGAATAGACACACAGATAGGGCTCGATTGATGCCGCTACGCACCTCTATCAAATGTATATTGTTATATATATATTGTAACAGTCGCATTTAATATATTGATGCTTAAGGTTGGGCTTTGGAGGGGTTTTGGAGATGTAGCAGCATCTAATAAATGGTAGACAGGTCTTTGAGACTCTATGTAGTTGATTTTCATATCCCATCCGCAAAAAGCTTAAGCCTAATCTACGAAAGGAAAGAAAGCTATCGATTTCCCGTTAATGACAGCTGTGTCTGTTACACGACGTAGGTTATTGTGGCGGCTATGCTAAGAGGCAGAAGCCAGAAGGCAATTTTTAGTAAATCGATTCCGTCATTCACACCGATCGAATATATATAAATATAAATATAAATTATGCGATATTCGAACCTTACTCTTGTGTTTATTTTTTAAACAAATTTTACTTATTCTAATAGTGGGAGCTGGGCTCATGACAGTTTCAAGGCTTAACGACTCTGTCTGTATTAGAAAAATTCAATCAGTATCCTAACAATGCGTGTATCAATATTTGGTCACCTTGGAAACTTATTATTAACACATAGTTTGCGTGTGCACTCAACAAGATTTCTGTTAACGACGAACTTCTTCATAGCAGGTGAGGATTTGCCAAGAGAAATTTTTTTAGTCAACTTAGAAGTTCATGTTGGTCAACAATATTCATACCCAAGGGGGTTTCTGAAGAGTAATTCCTTTTAGGCGGTGTGCTGTAATGGTGGATATATATCACTCTATACACTCATATTTGACAGACTTGGGCATTAAGTTACGTATAAGATTTTTTGTATTACTATTACAATCAAATTCTCTTTGTATATATGTACTGCACAAGGATTTGGAGTGTTTTAGCACTTGCTTGTTTGCTTTCACGTGTTGACCGGATATTTAGCTTACTCTTGACATTTATGTTTTTTTGAATATTTTTATAGCGGTGTAACGGCATTAGTGACTTTGACATAAAAAGCAATGCTTATGCAAATTTATTGTTGTTTTTGATTTATGATATTTTTTTAATATGACTTTTTGGAAAAGAATAACATTTGGTCACTTAAAACCAGCATATATATAAAAAATAAGGTTAAATACAGCCAAAAAAAAAAAAGACATAAATTTTATGGACGAACATTGGGCGGTTACCATTTGCTACATGAATTTTACTTATTGTATGTTTCTTCATATGTAAATGCGAGATCTTAAGTATGAAGGCTTAAAGACGTATTAGTGGCGTAAATCGAAAATGGAAAACCAAATTAAATTTGAAATTTGAAAATATCGGAAAGATAAAGGTTGTATACCAGAAATGCTGACTAGAGGCTTCACAAAGTGCCTATATCTTAAGTTGATTTAGTAACTACTTGAGTTTGAGAAATTTGGTGCTTATATTTATATTCTTAGTTGGCTACCATAGATGCTGAAACACGGAGCATAACATTAAAAAACTTATAATCCGTACTAGATAAATACCTAAAAACTCAGCACGCGCAGAGCGTGAAAAGTGTTATGATCCACAAACACATCCGCAATGAGCAAAAATCCATAAAAAATTCTGATCTAAAGTATGGTGTTACCGTTTCGGAGGACCATATCAAAACGGAGGAGGTAGATATCAAAACGGTGTTAATTGTCTAATTGGCTCGCCCTAATAAAATAAATACTTCAAAAGTTTTCATGTATTCTTTCTTTATAATATCCTTGAAGTACTAGGAGTAAGGACAATTTCGCATATCTACCTGATAAGGTGGGTGATGAGACAAGCCTATTAGTCGTTTGCAATTTTGGGATATCTGTGTGGTCGTTTTTGTGTTAGTAGAAACGATTTGATATCTTTGACGTGGAGTACGCAGCATTAGAAAGAGGGAAAACGAAAGCAAAGTTTGCTGAGGGATGCCCATCGAATAAAGGGATAGCAGGTTGATTTCAATCTTTGAAAGTCTTCGCAAAAGTTCTTTATCAATTTCAAGGTTGCTTAACTTTTGGACCATTCATTTATAATACTCCACGCTAAATACGCTAAATGATGTCTCATATACGCGGCAAATCGGATGCAATTATATCGATTAGCAGTCTGGACTTTCCATTCGAATTCTTGAAGTAATCGCATTAGATCGCTTTTATTGTATGACAGCCATCCAATGTTGGCGCATTATTTACTCAAGATCCCAGATATTGGTAGCCAACAGAATAGCTTTTAGAAAGCAGAAAAATTAAAAAACTTCTGAACAGTAAATAAGCCACTTTCGGTCAGAAAATTTACTCGTACACTTAGTAGATGTGAAAACTGTCCATGTTCGTGCACTAAGTCCCAAAAATTACGATTTGTCAGTTCAACACAAAAATAAGTGGGCAGACATCAAATGGATAGACGTACTGATAGAATCAAGTAAATTATTATTATTTATATTATTAACTTTTTTCCTAGAGAAATAAATTTAAAATTAAAGTCTTAAAAATCTCGGGGTATCGGCTTTATTGAAGAACTATACCGCACTTGAAATTTGAACCCGCGACCATTGAGTTGTTAGTCGAAATCCTTTGCCTTCTCGACAACCACTTTGCTTACTACTTTGCCTTCGGACAAACTTAATATACTCTCATCACAAGTGATGTGTAGGGTGTTATAGTAATGAAAAATATTATTTCATAAATTGAATATTTTATAAAGAAAATTACTTAATAATTAATTATTCATAAATTAAATTATTTTTATAAATTAAAATTTCTAAAAGCCAACTAAGATGATATGTTAAATAGCGACATTAATGTGTTTTATATATGTGTGCATGTAAGCGTGCAAAAAACGGGCATAAGATAAAACAATCACTAACTGTGTCTTTTATGTGGGTAAATATATCTTCCATGTACGTGCGGCATGCAGTATAGCAAAGTGTCAGTAACATGCTTGTTTGGTTGGCTAGCCAGCCGGATGACTGGTCTGGTTTGTTGTTCATGTTTTGAATGCATAAAATGAGTTAAGTTGAGGATATTTTGTTATTTGCCTTTTATTGTTTTTATATTTGGTTGTTGTGTCTCTTCGTTAAAGCCCTAGTTAAAAGTTTATAGTTGAGAAGTCAAGAGTCGTTGCAAAAAAAAGTTACTGCAGTGTTGCAGTAGCTTTTCTGTGTTTATCATCTATCTACGTATTTATGTATATAAGTTATAGTTACGCTGTTTACGGGATTTTGTGTTTTATGTATGTTCTATACTGTGTGTGTGTGTGTGTGTGTGTGTGTGCGCACTATTACACATTAAGACAATTAACATGTGCGCTAATTTTTCAGCTCCTATTTGCATTTTGTTAGTCACTTGGGACATTCCGTTGTTACGAATTTGTTTGTTACGGTTTTATATGATTTCTTTCATTCATTTTATTACTGAAAGGGGAAGAGAAGGTCAAACTAATTTGCTTGCTGAGATTTCTGTAAATTGTTGACTTAATGTTCAGTTAGGTCCTATTGTAAGTGGGTGTACGACTGCGTACACTATTCTCATTGTTATTTCTCTGCAGTAGTTGATTTTAATTGCTTGTTGCTGCAGTGCCCAACACAGCATCAGCTCTTGTTAATGTTTGTTAAAAACAAACAGCTCCATATATATTATACTATAGAGTATAAAGCACGTACCAACACTTAACATTATTTTTGCTAACTAAAAAGAAAACGAAAGACACTTTGTCATTGTGCGCAAGAAAAATTCTATGAAAATTTATAGGCGGGTATGAGTATGGGGATAAGCACTTACTTACTTTCATAGGTATTTTTATATATGGACTGTGTAATCTTCATACGTCAGCATTGTATAATGCATATAATCTCTGCATTTTTTAATGCAAAGAAAAACAAAAAAAAAACAAGTAAGAACATTATAGTTGGGTAAGGCCGACAATTAAATACCATACACCACATTGTCTAACACAATTCTTATAAAGTTTATCTTGTTTCCATATAACCTGGAACCTGGTGTGGTATAAGTTTAATCCTTACGTAGGACAAGCTCCAAAAATAGGCGTAGGTGGTCCAAATTTTGTAGACTTCATTTCATTATGAGATTACTGTTATGGGTCAATTTTCATCACCACTTATTAAAACTTAGCCTTTTCTGCTTTACAAGGGAGTAACTTTCGTGAAAATCCTTGTTAGGGCAGGACTCAAAAAATAGGCCGAGTTGGTCCAAATTTGGTACAATTATTATTTTATGATAAATTATTGTCGTATGAGTTCCAGTTTTTCTTATATGAGAGGGGGTTCAAAAACTGACCCAGGCGCTCCAAAGTTGTTAATACCAACTTAAAATGCCGAGAAATCTTGAAAATCGCATTATTTTTTCATACAACGACTTTTCAGAATAGGGCGTTAAATGAGGTGGGGTCGAAAATTGGATCGATCCGAAATATTTTCAATAGCATTCGGTCGTTGAGTCAAAAAACCTCGCACGCACTAAATTTCATCAAAATATCTTAAAAAGTGCGACTTGTACCGTGAACATAAATGTACATGGACAGACATCAGACGGCAGGCTTAGATAAATTCAGATTATGATTCTGAATCGATCATTATCATAAAAGTTGGGTCTATCTTAAGTAATTCTGCGTGCTACATACGTCCCCCCTAACTTAATATATTAAGTATATCCTGTCCGACAAGTGGTGTAAGGTATGAAAAAGATTAAAAAGTGAGCGAGAAAGAAATAAGATAAAGTGCATGTTGTTTGTACTGAGACTTTGTTATCAGAAGAAAGTTTCTTTAAGCGGATGTTGTGAAATTTATTGAACAAATTTGCTTATGTAGTACGCGATGCATTCATTGATAGCGTGATTTTTAACAAAACTCATTTTGTGATTAATAAAGCGAAGAGCTAATGGAAAGACTTGCTTAGGTGTTTGAGTTTTAGCATACATAATGGTCTGAGTAATTGGCTTACTGAATAGAATGTGGACTCTACAGCTAAATTGAACGGCTGATTATCTAGTTGAATGGTCACATTACTCGATCATGTCCTAAGAAGATGTATACGTAATTGTAAATCTGGACGCTTTGGCGATGGGCTGAAGGGCTGGGTCAACAAATATATACAAATATATAGCTAGATGATCGGTCAATTTGATGGTTGTTTGGTGAGCATTCTGATTAAATAACTGAAGTCCTTGATGACTTTCTCGCTGAATTATTTTGCCGATGGATATGTGACGATTTATTTATATAGCTTCGTGGATTTTTGATCTTACAAAAAAAAAAAATCCACATAAACACTTTTTCTCTACGTGTTCCAGTTTTCGAGATATTGTTGGCTTATACCTATTTCTGTTGTTATGGATTATCTTGGCCCATAAGTTTTGTGGAGTCGTCATAGTCACAAAAATGAAGATGGAACCGGCAATTTGGCAGAAACATAGCTTAATCGACCAAGAATATGAGATCAATCGGCCCGCTCGTAACATATAAGAAACTCAAACAGGTTTATGCAAAATATCAGTAGCTCCATTTTATTAAAACGATTAGGTGATTGAGGAACAAACTAAACAAATATCTTAGTATCAAAAAGTTTAAGATCTTATATCGAAAGAAGGAAAGAGAAACTTTCCAATCAATGCAAATAAGTGTAAATTCTTTAATAAAGCAAACCTAAAAATTTTTGGCCGTCTGAGCTTGAAGGACGGAAGTCCGGCAGTATTGAGTTCAACTGGTTTTGACACCTAGCAGCTAAATGTAGGGAGTTTCAAATTTATGTGTATTCATAACTATTTAGTAGATATTCGTTATAATTATTTGAAACTAAAAATATATATCATATTTTCGGATAAGGAAAAATTAAAGCTTACATCGTATTTTCCGGTGAAGTGTTAAACATTTTTTTTATGCACGCCACACTAAAGCCTCGACTTATGATAAGTAAGTGGTATCTTTTTAAAGGTATTAAGTGTTAAGTAACCGATTTTAGGATATTCGCAGTTATTGCTTTTCGTTGTTTTCTGTATATTGGTGCATTGTTTTTCATATGCATACATTTTCAAAATTCTTCATTTTTTTTTTTGTTTTTTTTTTTTCATGTTAATTAAGTTTCGTTCCGTTTCTTTGTGTCACTAGTTGAGGTTTTCTTTTGTTTAAATAGCAAATAGAGGAAAAACTGTATGTTGATTTATGCTGGAAAGTCCTCTTTTTATTTGCTCTCTCTTCTGCTTCTTCTTCTTTTTCTTCTTCTTCTTCTTTTTCTTCTTTTGCTCTCCTTCTCTTTAAATGCGGTAGGTCTGCAGTTATAACTGCAATATTATTTGCTTAGGAGTTCATTTCCTGACCTAACCACTTGAACTTATTTTTTAAGTACACGCTGGTACTTAAACGAGTGATGTTTTGTTAACAAGCAGCTACTAATTACATTCATCGTTATACTTTTAATCAACATAATTTGCTGCATTTTTATGTGTGTTTTGTTTTGTTTTTTTTTTTTTTTTGTAATATTTTTAAGAGGTAGCGCTTTTCTAATGTTTATGTACATAAGTAAGTGGCAATTAAATGCTATAAGTGGGCTGATTTTTATTATGAACACCTAAGAAAAACTTCTAGGTAGCGTGACGTACACTTGAATTATTTACATTTAATTACAATTTTCGTTTACAGAAGAATATGTTTTTTAAAAATTAAACAGTATAACAGCTTTCTAAGGTTTTTTTTCTTACTGTACGTTATTATACGTTCAAATTATACATAAGGTGTTTGCAAGAATTTTGATCATTTTTTCACTTGAAAAAGGCATTTATTGAGAAAAATTGGTTTTCTAAAACATTTGACAATATTTTTGGCAAGATGGCGATATCATGTAGAAAGAACTTGTATTGGTTTGGCAGCGATCCAGCCACCGACCCTTTTTCGTACTTCTTCAAATTCGCGGACCCGCTTGCCAGCCAAATCATGCTGTACCGATCGGACAAAGTAGTAATGAGGAGGTACCATGCCCGGTGAGTAAGCTGAGCATGGCAGAACTTCCTATTGGAGCTGCAACAATGTATCCTGGATAACTCTTGCTAAAAGTGACCAAAAAATGACATTTTCGGTCAATTTAAACCGTTCAACGTAAAACTGACAATTGGCCTATGGTGGAGCAGCATCACCATAAGCCGGTGACGGTGTTTGATGGACTTCGGCAGCAGATTTCTTTAAATAAACAACAAAAGTCATGAAGTTGGAAGAAAAAGAATTTTGAGCGCTCCATGATGGTTAAAACCACCGAATTCAATCGGTTTGTATTCTGGTATTTCCTATTTCTCATATCATTTTGACGTAACTGCATACATACACATTTGTATATTTTTTTATTTTTAAGAATTCGTCCGGCTCTGAAGAGGCGCATATCTTACTGCGTACGATACAAAAATGAACCTGTCATGTATTTTATCGTCTAACTGCAAACAAAGAATCAATCAGCAGCAAAAAAGGAGGAATCATTTTTTCGCACATAGTGTATTTTGGGTTATTTACATGCGTATGTACAAGCAATCATTAGTTTTGTATACGTATATTGTTGAATATTCTATGCAGCTTTTTTTTTTTTTTTTTTTAAATGGCTTTTAGGTTTTTATTGATAAACAAAAGCTGCGTGATATCTCTCAAGCAAATCATATTTCAATGTGCCGTCAAAGCGACTAACTGGGTTTTTAAATGGATTTAAAGATATATGTCAGTTCGAAATTGACCATAAGTTACCTAAGGTTTTTATGGTTGAGACTGAATATGTCAACTGCGTATTAAAAATATACTGGGAAATGATAGATTGCTTGTATGTTGTAATGTGTACTTCGTGGCTTTGTAAAGCAGGTTTTAGAGGAATCGGAAAGCTTTAGCTTATGGATTTCTATACTTCACAGTTAAATTTTAAGTATAAGCATAGCTGGGTAACTCGTTTAACTTCTCTTTGCATTTCTTTTAAGGGGTGCAATATCTTAACTAAGAATTTGTTTTCACCAACTATGTTTCACTCCTTAAACGATCTTTTAAAGATTCTGGGTTAACATTGAATGCGCTTGAATGGGCTCGAGTCCACTATGCGAAGTTTAGGACTGCATACTTAAATCTCTCAACGTAAGTCGATCAAGGCATTTGCTAGTTACCATTTTTTTCCTTTTTTTTTTTTGATTGCTTCACTTTCACCGATTCCATAGCCAATTCTTAAAAACTTTTGTAAACTTCGTAAATAAATGCATTCGTTGACAATTTAACTCAATTGGTTTTTCATAAATAAATTCGAGAAAATTACTCATAAGTTTGTCATGGTAGCGTGTAAGGGTTAATACCTTATGTCATTCGTGATGGCATGTAAAGAGCTATGCGTTTTGTAGCACTTCCTGTTTAATATTTCTGCTTAAAAACAAAAGTAATATAAAAATATTTAAATCTTTCAGTTAATTACAGTTTAATAATTTCGTCGCTTTAATGCAAATAAATTTTTTTTATATACAATCAGTCGATAAGATTTAAAATGTTTGAAGCATGCTCTGCTTCTTAACCGCTTATCGGTTCGTATTTCTTTTTTTTATGCTTTCAATGTTTGTTATATAAAAAAAAACTCATACGCTCAGTGTCATATGCCAGAACTATTCAATATTTATTACTTTCACAATTATTAAAACATATTATCTCACCTGTGGTTTTCCTTGCGAAACCGATTTTAACGCATACATACTCAGGCTTACTAATAATTCATTTATTTTCTTTACAGGGTTTCCCCCTCACCTCACCCCACCTCTATTACACCAAAGCGTACAAAGAGTGAAAAGAGGATTGGCAAAATAAAAAAACAGTTCTTCTTTTACTGACACAAGCACATAAATGCCGTGAACACACAATAAATCATTTTCAACAGCAGCAGGCAAGAAGAAAAAACTGAGAGGGCATCAGAACGATGCTTTTACAGCATATGTTACTTAAGAGCACTCTAAACGAAGGAGAACTACTAAGAAGGAAAAAATTCATAAAATTTTAAATAAAGAAAAGCAAGGATTGTTTTTTTTTCTTGTTTTCTTAATGAATAGCGAGGTGGTGTCAGCAAACCAACGACACGCAAGGAATTAATCGAGAATTTATTTTTCAAACGTACTCTTAAAATAATAATGTGAAAATCATTACTATAACACTTTGAATACCTTCGCAAGATTGTCAGGAAAAGTCGATCGGGTAATAAAGTCCATTTTTTTAGCGATTTAGTTTAAAAAAATATACAACAATTTATCTGTCAAGCAGTACAGCAAGCTTGTCATGTTAACTGTTGGCAAGAAGAGCGATTTTCCACTCTAATGGCGAAGTCGGCCATAGTTCTTTTATAAGAACAATGTTGAAAACAAACGAATAGATCCCCTGCACAGATGTACCCAGACGTTGCAAGCTCTTGACCTGGTAATGAACTCGGGCTTCCTTACTTCAAAACTGAATTAAACTTATTAGCAAAGAGACAAACCACACAATATATTCCTCGCAAAACATTTTGACGATTCCTTCAGTTTTCTGAATAGGTGGAAAGAAGAAGACGGAAAGTATGACGAATAGGGTATATATTCCATTAGTTCATTTTCATGGTCAAACTAGAATTCAGGTTTTTCCTTTCCTACGTCTCTTCATTTCTTTGATCAAGAAACCCTAGCCCTATGTTGCCATAGCCCTACGGAGGGAAATAATAAGTACGTAAGTATTGTCAAATGATTTTCTTAGCGGATTACACGAGTTCATTTTGATGATTTAGTGCTCTACAATTTTCCAAGCAGTCAATAAAGAATCTTTTTGCATCCCAGTACATAATTGCGTAACATTTCCACATCTATCGTCCGTTCATTTTGGATACCAGGTTTGTTGTTGGTTTCTCCCTGTCCGGAACACATCCGGAACCCATACTTCCCGTATTCATGACATGATGGAAAACGACTTTCTTTGCTCGGAATGCTAGTGATTTTCTCAACTAAAATTATTCGTCAAAATCTAACAAATTTTCCTTCCACACAACGAGACTATCTGAGGCATAAGTGGAGTATCTGTTCCCTGTATCTGTTAACTTGAGCAAGAAAAGAAAGCAAAAGAAAGGCAAGGTTTAGATTTTCAGATGCAAAATTTGATTTTGAAGATTTCATATTTAAGTTTTCTAATCTGGCCACCTTAATTATAATAAAACGATTCGTAAGGCAAGGTACTTAATAGCATTTGAGACCATTTGTCATAATCTGAACATATAAGTGTGAGTATTTACTTAAATGGGCATATGCTATGGGCATTATTATGAATCACTATAATATATGGCTTTTATTGTAATGCTTTCACTTGTCCCCTCGATATACAAACGAAAGCAATATTTGTTCATTAGTTTGACTGTGTGTTTTGTTTTGCTCAATAGAATGCCAACTTCTCCACATTCATTTCATCTTTAAATTAACCTCCGGATAATTTAAAACTCTTTTGTTAACGCTGCATTGCTGCGTTTGGTAATATTACAAACACATGTGACCATTTTGATCAGGAGTATACATACATTCACACATGTACATATACAGATAAACAATCTAACTTTCAGTAATGTTTTTGGCCTTGGGGTTAATTTCAAAAGTAAAACTAGGAAATTTTCAAGTAGCTATAAGAGTCGGAATGGTTCGACAGCATTACGCCAAACTGCTAAAGTACTAGCACTTTTGCATCCGTCTCAACGCAATATCAATTCTTTTTCTTTTATTATTATTTTTTTTAATATGTCCAATTATTTGGATGATGTTCTTTATTCGTGTAACACGGTGACGGTCAGAAAGAAATGAAGAAAGAGAAAGGACGACAATGGCCGGAAACAAGTGGTGTATTATCTCTTTACGGCCAACCACTGCTTACAGATATATAGTAAACTCTGCCGCGAACACTGGCTCGGTTGTTGCAAATCTTACATTTTCGGTTACTCGAGCAGCAGTTGGTCGATCAAGATTACTTTTTGAGCTCCCTTTAGATTAATATCTCGTATAGGGTGTAAGTTATCTTATCACGTCCAATATTACGCTGAAATTTCAAATGGATTTCGGAAACGTGCCCAAGAAGATTCCGCATCTTCTGAAAATCACGTATTTCTCGTATTTCTTCTAACTTTATTTTTGCTTTGGTGCGAACGTTCCGACAACTGGCAGACATATCGCTTAGATCGATTTAGACTCTTAACTCAATCAAACGATTGTGTATTCTTTACAAAGTTTGTAAGTCCACTAACAAATTTATTGCACCATCACCCCAGCGACGGTGAGAATGAGATGGAGAAGATGCTCAAGCATAAATAAAATTTATTTAAATTCAACATCCATCGACCTAGTGGTACGGCTATCATAAACGAGCACCTGTTTTCAATGGCTTTTTCTCGCCATCTATACCCCAGCTAACCATTACTCTTCTCCCATCCATCCATTAGCCATTGTAAGGACAAAAACTATTGCGAAACTCTACGACCCGCAGGATGAACGAAGGCATGACACATGATAAATATGTAGAACGCATTGGGACTCATGTCATACCCTATAGTTGCAGGAGGAGGTTTATAAATTGTTTGTTGTTTTGTTTTTGGTTATTGTGTTCGTGTTGCTGTCATTTGTCTGGGCAGATGCTATTTCCTTCTCCACTTCCTTTATGAATTGTGTTGATGTTACTGTTGGTGCAGTTTTCGTCGTTGTTATTGTCGATTTTGAAGTTGGATTATAGTTAATATTTTCTGACACGGTTGTAACACTTTCATGCCACGTTCGTCGGTTATGTTAACGGAAACAATGACTTTCACGTAAGTAGTTGCGCCATAACAAGTAATATTATAGTTGTTCCTGGTGTCGTTGTCGATGTGACCTTTCTTATTGTTGTTGCTGTCGTTGTTGTTGTGGTTCGTAAAAATTGCTATCATGGTTTTTTAATGCTATTATTTATTTTTTTTTTTTTTTTCGAAAAAAAAAAAAACAAAAAAAAATTACAAAATATATGAAAATGACTAAAGCTAAAGGAATTTCTTTTCCCTTTGGCTTTCAATTTTATTTAACTCTTTAATATCTGAAATATTTTCGCTTATTTACTTACTGAAATTAGCCTCTCTTTTCGTTGGCAATAAATAAATGAATAAATTCACTTTTTTTCACATCCGGATATTTGCAAAAAGTTCCTTTCGATCATATGCACACACGCGTAGAGAAAAAGGGTGAAAATTTTCATTCGCATTTATTGTTTAATATGCGGATTTTTCATTTGTCTTTTATTATGTGTATGTATGTATATATGCTGGTAGTGTCTCTGTCAAGTACTATACTGAGCTTTTCATACAAACTCAGTTCTATATAGACCTTTGCGCATGGAATTACATGTATATACATTATATACATAGAACATATATAACTTCGATCGTTAAGGGGAAATATCTATCGTGCTTTGCAAAATGCTGTGACTCGTAAGGTTCTAATGAAATATAAATCGACCCTTATAGTTATTCTGAAGAGTGTGATATTAACAATAAGTAGGATTCATTCCTTGAATGGGGCTATCTACAGTCCAGGACAATGATGCGTATTTATTTTCTGAAAAGTCGTAACATACAGATGAAAGGTGCTTAAGATGCGTCCAAAGTAAATGCAGTCTCCTCTTTATAGTTTTCATTTATTTACCTTTGCGATTATTATTGATTATCGTACGCGTATCCACTTAGCTTATGCCAACTCTTGCACACTCCATTACCATGTATTTTAATAAATTAAATACACAATTAATGACACTGCAGATTTTAATATTAAAAGGAACAAGTAAGAAAATTATATTCGGTCATGGCCGACTCTTTTATACCCATCATCGTTATCCTGAAAGAAAAAAAATTAAAAAGTAAAAGAATTATATTTTCATGCTCTATGATATGGAGTAGGCGTGGCTGATTTTTTCTATTTTCAAAATAAAAGTTTTTGTTGCATGGGGCGTGTTGTAGGCGTATCCTTGGAAAAGTTTAAGTCACTGCCAAATTCTTTTGTAAATTTCTAGGCGAAATCTTCATTTTCGCTAATTAGAGAATGTTTACCCCAAATATTACACAGTTGCGCAGACAGACTGACCGACAGGCGAACAAACGAGCATGTTTAGCTGTATTCCAAATTTGAAACTGGCCAAAAGTTTATATACTTTATGGGGTTTTTGAAGCTTGTTTCTGGGCTTTACAAAGGTCTTGAAAAAAAATGAAATTTTGATGCACTATAATATTAGGTAGGCGTGTTCAATTTTTACCATCTTTGCTACATGCTACATTTCAAATGATACAGCATTTGTATATTTATTGGCTACAGTTTATGAGTAATGAGCAAAAAAACAAATTTTTCTTTCCTTTTGAAAAACAGAGGTGTTGTCAATTTAGGTGATGCTGTGTCCTTCCACCGATTTGGCGTATTTTCAATACCAACTTGCGTGCAAGAATTTTCAATGTTTTTGCTAAATCTCAAGTTGATAGCTTCATTTTTAAGTGTGTTTACAGCAGACATTACACAGACGGACAGACGGACATGCTTAAATCGATTCAGAATTTAATGCTGATCAAGAATATATACTTTGTGTATGTACATCTGATGCGTCCTTCGGGGCGTTGCAAACCTTCTGACAAAATTAATATAATCCTCAGCCTTCGGTGATGGCACTACGTCCGTTTTATAAATTTACACTCTTCTTACGTTCTGCCGAATCGTAAAATATGCCAATTTTTTCATTCCGCTTGTGAAGGTAAGAAATATGCACAAAAAAATTGATTATTTTAAGATTCAGCGACGATTTCGCTTTATCTGTTTTTCCTTTCGCTTGTCTGCTTACCCTTCCTTTTATTTATTCGTTCTTTTTTTAACATTTTTGCTCGAAGGTCGAGCTCATCTTTTTGCAAACAACAGAATACAGAAAGTGCACCGATAAAGTGAATACAATTGTGTTTCATTGCGAAACTGTTCGGTCTTTTTTGTTCATCTGTCTTCTGATGTCTTTTCTCGCTAACTCGAATCTTTTGTTTTGAATTTTTATGCAAACCTGTTTTGATATGTTTCAAAATTACTTGTAATTTTTTGTTGCCTTCCAGATGATGAGCGAACAAATTTCTTCGCATTCTAAAAACCCTAAGGCCTCAGACTTCTTTTGCTAGTTTGCTGCTTTCCTAGTTTAGGAGGTTCACTGTGCTTCACAAGTGAGATATTCATTTTGCTTTAAGCTTTTTCAGTGCTGCAAAAATGTTTTCGCAGTATTCTCAGTAGTATTTCCATGTTGATCTTCGAAAACCGCATCATGGACCATCCAAGCAATCATTTGCGGAGAGTTCGCGTTTCTTGCATATACTAGACGTTGATTATCAATACTGTTAATATCAATAGTATTTAAGAGGGACATCCACTTATTTGTTAATATCGCGAATGAAGGAGTATGGTTCCCTGGTCTCAAAAAATTCGGCTTTTTGGTCTGCAATCGATCTCTGTGCGATTTCCAATTTCTCAGTAACTGTTAATCAACGTCCTACTGCGGTGAAGTATTTGACAGATCAATTTTGGGATATTATGAGGTTAACGTGAAAGAATCCACGCACCAACAACCGAAATCCTCCATTATGAACTACACTTCTTATAATATTTGTCACATTTTCATTACTTATGTGCAGCCGACCAGAATTTGCAACATTTTTGAAACCTTTTCGGACTGGCTGGACACTTTTGTATACTTTACATATTATATTTCTACTGCTGGCAATATTATCTATAGGTTAATAAGATTGAAGAACATTATCCGTAGACGTAGACGAACGCCTCAATATTTAAACTTTAAATTATGCAAGTTAAGCTTTAAAATTCCATTTTCATAAAATTGCCCTTTTGCTTATGCAATATAATCCAGCTGTCGATTTTCCTTATTTTCTTAACATGGAGAGAAGAAAATGTTGAATATTGTTAAAAACCATTAAGATAATCAAACGATAAAATATGTTCAAGTGGTGCCTTTACCACAATGCTGAGTATACCAAAGCTCAAATGCCTGGTTTTCACTTACACTTATATGCTTAAGTTTAGTTATAACATGCAATAAATCTTTTTCTCTCTGGCAGAGAGAACAAAAGAAGTGAACAGGACTCTTTAGTGCATATATATGTGTGCTTATATATGTATGTATAAGCAATTAATGAAATGATTACGAGCGAGTGTATATGAACGAAGCTGCCGCTTATCTTGGAATACCACTTTTATTGTCAAAGTTGAAACATAGCTGATAGTTGTGCGACTGTTGCCGACATTTCTATTGGTTTGAAATAAATGACGATAGTATATATAGATGTGCAAAAGGACATGTCTCCACATGTATTTATAGGCAGGGGTCAATTATCAGTTGGTTAAGTGATTCGATATGCAATTTGGGCTCAAAAGAACAGAAGAAAAGAAGATCGATTAAATTTATATAAATAGAGGGAAGGAAGTAGAATGTTATTGTGTTAAGTGTCTCTTCCTATTTACAACATGAGTTCGACTATTATTTTGATGTTGTTGTTGTTGCTGTTGTTGTAATAGTACTGGTAGTTTTATAGACAAAATGGGAAAACGAATAAGCATAAGCCAGTTGGTTGCATACACATGCTGCTGCCTTTGCCATTTTCTATGAACTTAGTCCAATAATTTGAAGGAAATGCCATTTGATTCTTAAACCATACCATACAAGGTGGCTAAGACCGCTTCGGTGAAAGTAAAAACTAATTTAAATTGATTATAAACATTTAAAAAGGGAATGTGAGTGAGTCAAATAAATTATTTTCCCTGCAACAGGCACTGAACGTCTGTTATAATAAATGACTAAATGTAGGCCATGTATTTGTATGATAAAGCAATTACTGCTGTTTTTTTAATTTTTATTTACTTTCAATTCCTTCTTTGAACGAGCAAGGTTTTGCATTTTCTTTAATGCATGCGATGTTAACTTGTGCATAAATGATAATTTGCGTCCTTTATGTGGACAGGGTAGGACTAATCATAAATCCTTTTGACTAAACCGATAAACTGTACGTTTGTTTTCCTATGTATATGTGTATTTGCATATAACTGTAGCTGCTTTTATGCACAATTTTATACTCGCGATCCGATGTGTGGGTATATTAATTTTCTCCGTTCATTTATAATACTCCGTATGTATGTATTATTAACGCCATAGGCCATAAGTCAAATTTTTATCACCATAACAGGCTGGTACAATGTACGTCTGCCTTTTTGTTGAAAAAAATTAAAGAATGCAAAAATTCTGTTCATATTTTTATGAATAATTTTTATATATATACATACATATATATATATATATATATATATATATATATCCCAATACCACCTATTAAACATCAAATTGGAAATCTATAAAAACATATTCTAGGGAAAGACAAGTCATATCCTAAAATGCTACCAGTGGACCAAACGGCACGCCCATATTTGACGAAAAATCTTGCAACTGAAATATAGAGTCCGAAAAAGTGGATATCAAAAACTCGCCTTAAGTCGAGCACAATTTTCTTATTTACTATTATGCGCTTATATATATATGTGTATGTACTGTATAGTTATATATATATATATAGTATATAATGCTTATACCGACAACTATGATATGCATACACTTGCTATTAGTAAGTGCTGCCCTTGGTAATCATCAGTTTGCTCCGCTGCACTTAGTTTGTACATATAACTGCGACTTTGTTTACATGTCTTTTAACCTTGTTCTCTCTCGCCTACTTAGGTTGGTTCTTGTAATATGCAAATTTCAACATAGCTCAGCATTGCTTTAAGGATATAGCTGCTACGAAAGTCTATACTTATATGGTTGTAATATTTACATATCTATATATATTTCATGTTTTAATAATATAGATGCTTACACATAGACACAGTTGTTTCCAGATCGTTGATTGCAACACTGTGTGTATAGAAGCAAGAACAGCAAAACTATATATGTATATATATACATATATATGTGTACATAGCTATAATATGGTGGCTAATAATTCCCGGGACTAAGTAAGCAAAACACTTGCTTATTTGCAAAATTTCAAACTTATTCGTCAAAGCAGTTCAACTATGGTTCTATTACTTGAAGGAGCTTCTCGATGCTATTTGAGTTGTCAAGATTCTTAAAATGTATTTTAGTTTTTCCAATGAGTTCGTTTTTTAATCCAAACTTTTTCCCTGGCGCATCCTTTTGAGTTAAGATAATAGTCGGTGGGGGCTAGACCTAGAGAATACCGAGATTAAGGCAGCAATTTGACCTCTAACTAATACAACTTTGCCAATGTAGGCGTGGGCTTACGGCAAAGTGCGTTGTCATGGTTTTTGCCCTCATTTTGGCGGCGTTTTTTTATCAATTTTCTCCCTCAAAACAAACGTGCCATATAATCTTCACCATCCAGCGTTTTTCCTTTTTCAAAGTGACATGTTGATATATTCGTTCCACTCTATAAACGCAATATTTGGTTCGAAGATCAGAAGCTTTTGATGCAACATAGGTAGTACCAGCTACTTCTTGCAACTTAACTTTTCGATTATTGGGAATAATTTTCATAGTGTCCTCGGACTCAAAGGTTGCCATAACACATCTTAAGCCAATGCTGTTCAAACGGCATTTCCAATGTTTCCTTTGCCTTGAAAATAACATAAGTAGCGTCACTGACACAACCGCAAGGCGTAAATGACTGAGTCAATATAAGATTAAATTTTGGAATGGCTGGCATTTCCTAAAATTAAATTTATTTTTATTGATTTGTGGCAGTCCCGGAAATTGCTGACCGATGCTTTACATAGGTACGCAATGTTAACAACTAACTGCAGCATTATACTATGTTTCACCAGTGCAGCTTTACTTAAGAACTATTGTCTGTCACCTCTGGAACATAAAGAGGATAATTATAGCATTACCGCTCATAAATCACTAGAGAAAAATCTAGATTCTTCCCTTTTATATATCAAAGAGAAATATTGCATTAAATATTTTATTTAAATAGATGAACAGAATTCTCGTAACATAAAGCTTAACGAAGGCTTGTAAGCAACCCAAGCACAGAGATAAAATTAATCTGAAAACTTTTTTTTGCAACCAAATGTACAATAGTCAAGATAAAATGTAAAAAATCTATATATCATATTTCACAGCGATGTAGATTACAAAATGGCTGGATAGCATTGACTACGGCATTTATAAAAAAAAAAAGAAAACAGGAAGCAACAAAGAAACTCTTGCCGCTAACAATATGTTGTGGCGTTATATCAATATCGAGAATGAAACTTTATAAAGTTAATCAATTAATTAGAGTTTAAAAGCCTTCAGCAATGAGTGAAGTAGAGGTATCCTCCAAGAAGACACATCACGACTTTAAAAGGTACCTTGAGAGTTTTTGCCTTGGCGAAATGTCGCTTTCATACATATATGTGTGTTAAATACGCTGAGCATAAAGAGTCAACAAATGATGATAAATTAATGAAACCGTATACTGTGCAATTTCATTTTGGTAGCTCAGGCATCAGAAAGTAGGTGAATATAATAATAGGACATAAGACGATTACAGGGAAAAACTGATGTAATTAAAGCGAAATTTATTTTCCAAATAACAGACTTTGACAATAATTTCAAATAATTATATACAGAATTCAATGTCTGTATTCAATTTTCTTAAAATTATCGAAACAGTTGTAACAACTACATAATAAATTCCAGTAATAAATGTTGGATGTCTGTAGCCTGCATTTCGGATCATATTGATATCGAGTTTCGTTTTTTTCTTGCTTAATACTTTGTTTGAGTTGTATATTGTGTATAGTGCCGGAGAATTGTATGTATACATATATGTATATAGTACATATATATATGTATATAGTACATATATATATATATATATATGTATATATTTACACTAAGCTAGTGCAAACGAAACGTTTGACAAAATTAACTGACTATTTATACCCTACACTACTTGTGGTACAGGGTATATTAAGTTAATGCGGACGTATGTAACACCCAGAAGGACTTAACATAGACTCATCTTTAATTATATCGATCGATTCAGAAATGTTATCTAAATTGATCTAAGCCTGCCTGCACGTCTGACCTCCGTCCATATAAATTTGTCCTCAAGCTACAGGTCGTAATTTTTGAGACATTTTGATGAAATTTGGCGGGTGTGACGTGTTTTCACCTAACGACGAACACTATTGAAAATGTTTTGGATTGGTCCATTTTTTCGATCACTTCCCATGTAACGACCTATTCTGAAAAGTCGTTATAGTGAAAATTATTGCAATTTGCAATTTGAATTTGTTGGCATAAGCGGTTAAGTGGAAGTATTTTGGCATTCTAAATTGGTATGAAAACTTTGGACCGGCTGAGGCAATTTTTGAACCCCCTCTCATATAACGGAAACTGAAGCTCATCCAACAAAAACTGATTTAACATGAAAAAATTAACTGCATCAAACTTTGACATTCTTATCCTATTTTTTAGATCCTACCATGCCAAGGATTTTCACGAAAATTGATCCTTTGTAAAGCAGAAAAGGCTACGTTTTAGTATGTGATGAAGAAACTTGATCCATAATAGTAAGCTCAACAATAAACTACAAAAATGAACTCTACAAAATTTGGATCATCTAAACCTATTTTTGGATCCTACCCTATGTAAAGATTAAACTTGTTACACGTTAGGTTGGGCGTTGAGTCCGCTTCATCGTAAATACGCACATGAAAAATATGCCTTTACATGGAAATAAGATATAATTTTTGTGTTCTATAATAAAAATAAGAATTGTGTTAGAAAATGTGATGTAGGGTATTTAATAGTTGGCCTTGCCCTTATAATGTTCTTACTTATTTTATTTAATGACAGATAAGATTCATTATATATCTGAAGATAATGACATGGTTCTACCTTATAGTATAGGACTTGCAATAAATAAATTTTCATTAAGATTTCATTCATTTTGGATGTAACATCGGTTCACTGTGGGCCGCCCTATGCAAAGAAATTGCGGAATTACAAATCAGATTACTCATGGAGTCTCTGTTTTTACCAGCATTTTTATGTAAATGACAATACGATGCGAACATATGGACGCATGTACTTAGAAGTTCAATGTAAAGCTTAGTGATGGGAGGGTTTTATTTTTTCTCGCATTTCGTTTAGATTTTCTGATAATTGTTTTTTAAAAATTAATCTGATGAAAGAATTTAAGATTAAATTTAAACTTGTGCCTTTATATTCATTGAAGACAATTAACTTAAGAAAAGTTTTCGTAACTGTGTGTCAATCAAAATCGTTTTATGGAAAGATAATTTATAATAAAAAGTTTTTGATTGACGGAAATTTTAAAAAATTTTTAAATATATATATATATATATTTTTTTTTGATTTTATAAAAGTATATGGCTTTGATTAATCTTTCAAACAAAATAAAATCAAATAGCATGCGTTGCTGCTCCCTGTCAAATGTATAGACATTATTCAGCTCATTTCGAGACTTGAACATAAATCATTAAAATCATTCAAGTGCAAGTGGCATTTGACACATTTCTATACAAAAGCTTTTTACACACTTGTGTATGTGAGTAATTTTTTTTTTTTTTTTTTTTTATAATATCTCTCTATATATTTATATAAAATTGTAATATTTGTCACATGGCAGTAGAGCAGAAATTCCCAAACATTACGATTTGTTCTACGAATTGTGAGGATTTACTAACAAGAGGCAAAGAAAAAAGAAAAAGCTTAACGTGCTTCAAGTGAAATGATTTCGCGAAATTACTCGAATGCCTTTAGTATAAGCAAGCACAATGTATGAGTTTATAACGACAGATGGGATGACAAATATTATTCGTTTAGAGTATAAAAGATTGGAGGGAAGAGAAATTTTCTTAAATTGCTTCAACCAGCAGGTAGTCGCTTATAGGGTTCTCTAAAATTTCCTCAAACCTTTTATATGACCATGAGTCGAATGGTCCTGATGTTCATTGAAAAGGCCCCTGCTTAAAAAGTTTTTGGGGTTTTGCCTCCTTTGCCCTTTTTGTTAGAGGCTTGGGGGATAAAGAGAGTTATTTCCTTTTGCTTGTGCAGTGATACGCTAATGTGCGGCTCAGGGATGTGGCGATGTCAGACATTTGGTTTGGGGAGGAAAGTCAGTGATTTGGTCTTTCTTAGCATGATTTATAACCTGTTCCCAGCCTTATCTTAAGTTGGTTTGAGAAAATATAAATATTTGGAAAAGGCTGCAGTGTAGCGTTTTTCAATGTGCAATGCATGAATTTCTATATTATTTTTCTTTTTGTGGTCTTAACATGTTCTCTGCTTTTTTTTTCTAAAAATTTCACAATTTTGATCTCAAAATTTTAGAGAGAGAGAAAAACATGACACATTTTTTGACATGTCTACTTATAAGATAAAGTTCGTGTCTATGTGCGTTCATTTACGTACAGAACATGATATTGGAAACGACTTTATCAATCTATATATATATATATATATATATATGTTGTTGTTGTTATTGATATTGTTACATGGTATGAAATAATCTTAAGATTAAAGCAAACAGAAAAGTCATATTCACTGCATAATTCATGAGAAGCGTATACGAATTGCGGGCGTGTGTATGCGGAGCTTTTTTTTCACAAAAGTAATCGCCTAGACTAGAAAAATATCAGACTATTGATATATTGAAATTTTCTCTTCTCAAAAGCACTTTCAACGTTTTTATGTGTGGGTTATATTTTTAGCTTCCTATTCCAATATCTGTAGTCTTGAGAATATCACTACGCGGATATCTGCAAGGCTTTGTTTGTTTACTACTCAACCACTGCGCCTAAGCACGATGGTGAACAGATACAGTTATAGAGGTAGAGTAAAAGCGTCTAACGTTGCTGGTCGATGGGTTGCTGAATGAATGTATTGAAGGGACTGTTTACGCAAGTGAGCAATAATTTTAATTCTTCTCTAAAGCTACCCTCAGATCCAGTCTTATGCTAAGGTTTTCCGCCCGGCAAGATAAAGATTGTTGTTCAAGTTTTACTTTCGATCTAATCTTTCAAAAATCTTGTTTTTTTTTGCTTTAATCACACATACATTTATTAACTTATTCAAAGCCGAGCATAATATCTACCATTTTGCTCCTTCTAGATCATCGCAATGGATTCGTGTATTAAATAAAAGTCACACAACACATAACACGTATACTGTTAGAATTCCAATTACACTTGCTTTTTATAATGTGGATTGAATTTCTATTTTATTGGTGTTGACGTTGTTATCTCTGCCGCCCGTAACTATATTTTCGTCAACGTACATGTAAAATATGAAACTTGACACGCATCCACCCATATGATGCAGAGGGCGTGCTTAGTACGTTTTTATTTTGTAGTTGAAAATGAAAAAAAAAAAACGACGAGAATAGATACAAAAGTAAAAGCAAAACGAAAAAAAATAGATGAGACGTGACCTTACATGTTTTAAGTTAAAGTCACGTAGTTTCGGGTAATGAAAGAGCAGCGAGTTTTTCCTCCGCACTTCCTATTATTATGCTTCTCATGCGATAACCTGCCCGGCAAGCAATTCTGTAAGCAGCATTTCCAAAAAATTATAAAGTTTTTCTATTCCACTGTCTGCTTTTTTTTTCTGCGTGCGCTTAGCGTATCTTTTCAACATGCCTAAGGCAATGTTTTATTTCCTTTGATTGTTTTATTAGAGAGAGAGAGAGAGAGATACGAAATTTATTGAAAACAATTATTTTTCAATTTAATTAACGATTTTTTTCCTATATATTTTTTTATAACTTCATTTTTATTTATTTTTTTTTTTATACCTACCACCAAAGGTTGGAAGCAAACTAATTTTGTCATAATGTTTGCAGTATTTCAAAGGAAGCTTCAGCGACCCCATTAAGAATATATATTTTTTTTGTTCATCGTGAAAACCTAAACCGATTATCGATGTCGACTTACCTGTGTGTCTATGGTGTATAGGTTGTTGAAGCTCTCTGAGTCACACCACTTAAGACATAGAGTTCAAATTTTGTAGAAATATTGGTAGTTATTCCACGCAAGTTCATTTGAAAAATGGGCCAAATTGGTCAAAGTATAGGCCAACGATAAAGCTAAGATTTTTGGGTTTGAAATTGTGAAAGATAGAATTGTGAAATTTTCTAAATTTATTTTATAGAGTAGCTTAGTATGTAAGGCGAACAAGATGAGCAGCAGAACGCGAGTCAACCTCAGCCTCCACGGCTGATGGTCTATTGAGATGTCATAGGGTTGTCACGTTAACCAAAAGTAAAATATGTCCGTCCGGGTGTCCGGCATGCGGAACTTTGACAAGAACGTGTGCGATCGGTGAATTGAATGACGAAATCGCAAACTTAAACGTTAACTAAAATCATTTAATTTAATTTATTAATTATAGTAAAGTTAAATTCTCGAAGCAAAGAAGTACTCTTTTAGTAACCATGGCTTAAAATAAATCTCTAATTTTAATTGCCAAATGATTCTTTTTAACAATTTTCGTCGAGTTCATTCATTGTTGCCATCAGGTTTAAAGACTTTACAAAAAGTCCCAGTTATTTGCTCTTCAAGTGCAAGAAAATGTATGAAAATGACTTAGGAATTGACGTAGGTCAGCATCCCGTTTCGCGGTTTGCATTATGCACAGATAATTCAATTTTTCCACGCATATCTTTACAAACTTTCATTTCTCATTGCTCATATTCTAATGCGTAATTCAGTCTGTAACAGAGGTGACACTTCTTTCACATAATCTATGCAAGATAAAGAATTCGTGCGTCGTATGATAATTCAAATGCCTTTACACTCTTGCACTATTAAAATCTCCAGGTGGCTTTCCTGATCCTCGCTACTTTCTTATTCAATTATGGATTCCTAGTCATATCGGTTCAATGGGAAATGAGCAGGCTGACCGAGCGGCAAAGTATGCTGCTTCGGCACCTCTACATTTTTAAAAATTAGAGCCAATAGCCTGTGTTGCTAGTGCTCAATGTCTTTTTTTTAGTCTAAGAATTTATTTCATTAGCCTAAAATTTTAATAATAATAATAACAATATTCAATGGTTTCCACGAAGTTATTTTATATGGATCGAAATCTCAACTGTGTACTTGGGCACATTTGCAAAAGAAGTCGTTCTAGGAGTTACAGCTGGTACAAACTCAATATATCCTATACCAGAAATGGTGTAGGGTGTAGTTATATTAGATGACTATAACGTTTTAAAAAGTTTTAAATTACGAAAGTTTCTGATTGACGTAAATAAGATGTTTTTTAAAAGACTTATGCTGTCATTCACACGTTTTAGAGATTCCATAAAAAATTTCACATCACAAATATCTTCTGTTAAAGACATTTTGCAAACTATTTTTAATAGCATGCGATCTTTGCTTTATCTTACTACCACATGTATGAGCAATATTTTGAAAAGTTGATGTCGCAGCATTTTTTATAGGTAAAAATATGCAATTGTATGTCATTTATTGCTTACCGTAATATACTTAAAAAGTGACGAACACATAAAAGAGAAGAATTATTAGTTAACAGAATTAAGAAGAACGAGTTAAAGAAAAACTTGAAGCTTTAAGGCAACTTTCGCTAACTGTAAGACGGAAAAGGTTAAGCTGATATTTTCTATTCCTACACCAATTAAAAAAATATTATTCTCAGTATATAAAAATAGGAATTCAATGACCACTTATGTGAATGGGGCTTTAGATGTCTGTTCCACATTCTTAGAATCCGTCTATAGACTAAATATTACTTTCATCGTATGTAGAAAAGTGATGTGGAAATATGTGCAGATGTGAAAATTCGCATTCTCACGTATTGCTATTCTAAATAAATGGGTATGTAAATGCGTCTCTATATCCACAGCTCAAGTAACAAGTATTCTCTGAATTTATGCATTAATACAAGTTTTGCACGTGATCATGAAACATGTGCATTACTTATGTTATATATTTTTAATGGTTACGTATTCGCATAGTTTTCCATCTCAGTAAATCCAGACACAGGTCTTTTTACAATTTCTTGGTCGTTGTTCTTGTTTTCCGTTGCTTCCTGCATTATGTGAAACATAAATATATATATAAATATATTTTTATTTTCTATAGGTTAGCATTGATCGTTTATTTACTTTTAACTTTAGAGAGTAAACACGAAAAAGAACATAGTCCCTCTCTCTCTCTCTCTCTCTCTCTCTCTCACCAACCACACAGGACATATCTACTTACTATGTAGAGATTAGGAGGGACCCCAAGAAGAGGAAGATGTGCTTTATCATGATATTAAAAAGAAAATTTGTCTGCTGTAGAAACTATATCTCGCTTAAAACTTTATTTCATTTCTTCTATGTTTTCACAAGTCTCACGTGGCGTAATAACTCCCGGGACTTTCACTTAGACATCTTCTGCAATAAATATCCCACATTTAGAAAGCGGGGAGTTCTTACACAACGCCATTTTTAACTTCATGCAATTTGCTGACTGACTCTAGCCGTTTGGTTAGGTTAAGCTAAAAGTTTTATTATTTTCACAATAATGGAATCATGACTTTTCGCATATAGCTCTTGTTTTTTGCACTAATTGCATCAAGAATTGTTAGTATCGCTCTCCAGTGACGCTTTCATTTGGTTGGAATAAACCGTAACATATTACACTCAGTTGATCCTTGGGGCTGCCAGGTATACTCAGCTTTCTCCTCGATGTTGCTGATTCATGTACTGATTCTAGCCTGCGTCGTGCTTATTTGAATTCTGGTTATAGTAGTGCATCCATTGTTCATCACGTACAACGTTTCATCAGAACTGCAGTTCGAATTAAACAGGAAAAGTCAGTTTTTCCGTGATTATTGCTATTTATGTGAAGTAAAACTCTATGTCTTCTTTGTTAAAACACATAAAAATTTGTGCTGTGATACGTGTTCCTATTACGTTGGGTTATTGAACGCATTATTACGAACGCATCTGCAAGCTGCAAAAAGAAGAAACACAACTATTGACATGTATGTCCATTACATGTGCTACGCATACAGTTACGTATGAAAACCGCAGACTTAGCATCAAATAATAACAATAGCTGGCTGTTCGAGGCCGTCAAACTAAACCTGTTCAATAAATAAATAGGTTGCCATCAATTGTTAAGTAACTTACGGTTAAAAACCGTTTTTAGTCCCATCCATATTCAATGCATTCACACATCAGTCCTCATATTCAATGCTTAAGTTAAAGTTAAGTGTGTTTTATGTCGGATTTACTTCATTTGAAAAGTATTTCTTCTCAAACCGGAGATTTTTTTTTTTTTTGTTGAGCATGTTATCTGCATTCCTAATAGACAGCATTTTACCCTTTGATCAATTTTTAGTTGAAGCGAGATTTTTTACGACTTCTTCATTATGGGATCAGTGTTCTTGTTTTACTGAAGTTGAGTAATCCGCATCCCACGCTGTGTAAGTAAGCCAAACAATCGAAAGAATTTTTGAATGAATGAACAATTGGACAGTGGTGCTATAAATCGAATCGGAACTTGAATGTAGACAATTGGCAACTTTATGCGTTTAAAAGATAAGTTTAAAACCATATTTCTATATTCCGCTTTACACTTATATGAGTCTTTTGATAAATAGGGGACAACTCCTTGGCTCGACTTAACTGATTTTCCAAATGAATGCGAAAGCTTTTTGATAGAAAATATCGACGTAACTTAAAGTTTCCAATGGAAAACTTTAAAATTTTAAGACATTTATTTAAAAAGTGCATGATTATTCGGTTTTTAATCATTGAGCGGATCGATCTATCCCATTTTCGAAGAAGTTTTTTTTTAAGTTTAATGGTCGTAATCATGTCCGACAGCTTGATGTGGATAAACTGATGTCACGATTTACAACATGTGCATGTATGTGTAAGGATGTATATTATATAGGTGGATGTATGCGTTGCAAACGTTCGACATATCTAGTAACAATCCCAAGGAACCAGCATAAATCATACATTAGTATATAAGCACTGGAGACCAAAAATCATAACTTGTTGCGTAATTGTTTTAATTAAAAAATATTTAATGCGAAACAAGTTACTTCAATTACACGCCATATACCATGAAATCATGACACTTCTCTTATTTAATTTAGAAAGTAGTTAAATGACTCATGTCTACATTAGCGTAGTTTTTCTATTTTTTGTTATACACAGAAAAAATTTTCTTTCATTTTGTGTTTTTCCATTTACGTTCATTCATTCATTCATACCTAGATTTTTTCCTTCTTCTTGTTTGTTTTTTTGTTTTGTTTGTAATCTTTAGAAGAGCACTGTAGAAAAGAGTAATCTTTGGAAAGCGACCTTATTGTACCCTACAGCACTTGTGGCACAAAGTATATTAAGTTAATGTCGACGTATGCAACAAGCAGAAAAGCTAAAGATGGACTTTGCTTTTATTATACTGAGCGATTCAGAATCATAATCCGAATTCATCTAAGTCTGCCCGTCCGTCTGACGTCTGTCCATGTAAATTTGTGTTCAAGCTAAAGGAAGCAATTTTTGAGATGTTTTGATAAAATTTGGTACAGTGACGTGCTTTATCCGAAGGGCGAACGCCCTTGAAAATGGTTCAAATCGGTCGAGTTTTTCGACCACTTCAGATATTACGCCCTATTCTGAAGAGTCTTTACAGAAAAAAAAAATTTCTCTGGCCTATTTTTTGGATCCGAACCTAATAAGGATTTTTAGGAAAATTGATCCTTTGTAGAGCAGAAAACTCTAAGTTTCAATATGTGGTGATGTGAAAATTTAGCCATAAGAGTAATTTCATACAAAAATAAGGTTTGTGTCAGACAATGTGGTGTAGGGTGCTGAAAGATCGTCCTTGCACGAATATAATGTTCCTACTTGTGGCTGTGTAAGTACATTGATGTTACCCTGAACACATAAACCTCTGCTTACACGATGCCTACGATAAAAATGAATTACTCGTCCTGTAGACTTCCTTTCAATAGGCAAACAATTAAAAAATTCAAAGAACTTTTTATTGATTGCTTGCAAATAGATACAAAACCAACAACAAAAATTTATAATTGATATACCAGCTTGAGCAAAAAAGGATATTTAGAAATGTAAACGTGCGCGATGTCTGTGCACATCGTAATGCGTAGATCTATACAGGACTTATTCGTAGGTCGCCTTTTCGTTTCTTCGCCATGAGCTTATGCCCTGACGTGTTTTATTTATTCATACAGCAGCGCATGATTCATAATTAGTTGCAAGTTATTGAAATCCTTTTGTGGATGGGCGTTTTGAACAATCGTTCATGGCCTTCGATCAGCAAATTGTTGAGTAGCTTCGTGATTACATATAGACATCATAATGTTCTTGCGGCAAAAAACAAGACAAGTATAAATAGTGAATACTGAAAAATCGCCCGTAGTGAATGGAATTTATAGAATTTGCAAGCAGTTTTCAGAAAGCAGGCTCCGCTAAGACCAATTTGTAGTTTGTCTTTGCGGCGGTTTAGATTAGGTGAAAATTTTGAGATGTGGCTTCCCGTTGACTGAAAAGGAAAATGCTTGCTCGAAACTAATTCTTGACAAGTCCTTAAGTGAAGAACCTTGTGAAGAAGCTTCTTGTTCATTAAGAAGGATACTTTTTAAAATTGCAATTTCCAATTTCAGATATATTTTTTCATGTGCTTCGTGAAGATTGGGTCGAAAAATTGGGTCGCTATCATTGTTTCTTAATTATGTGAATTGGGACTGTGGGATTATGGAACCATGGATTTTTCTTCCTTCGGCCCACATCGAAGCCGATCAGACCCCTATACCGACAATTTGGAACATTTAAAGGCGAACATACGTTAGACTATCGGAAATGTAGCGCAGTGTTGGGCTGAATAATTTGCAATTAGAGCCATCGTGCGCGTAAGTGTTTTCAAGGCCATTGCGGACATTTCAACGTTGCTTTATTCCGAAAATAACGGTTATGTCTAAGCTAAAAAATAACGCACAATTTACTTTTGTATGTTGGCTTGTTTTTTCTCTCAGTTTTAAAACGTAAAGCTCTCGATGAAAGATCCTTTATCGTATGTATATATATTAGCTTCAAGTTGCTTCAATGTGAAAGTAAATATAAAAATATCCAATTGATTTATTGTTTCTTATTAAGATATAAACATAAAGCATTTTTCAAAATGAACCCGCTTGTAACTTCCTACAAAGTAATTCTTCTTCTTCTTCTAAATCTTTCGTTTGTGAATTGAATTAAAATTGCCGATCTGTTTAGTGAAATCCCACTTTCAAGGCCAAGTTCCCCTAGAAAAATGATCGTAAAACACGTTTCGTGAAACTACCTTAACGATTGAGGTTGCGCGCAAAGCTTGATATTAACAATGCGCACAATTGCTTAAATGATATAATGAATATAAGATTCGACCCAAAGCGAAATGTAGGTCTTTTTTTCGCAAGAAAATTGCAATTTAAAGCGCATTACGAAGAATGAAATTAAAGAATTAAACTAATTTAGAATTTTTGCAAAACAGAGTTAGAGAAATGTTTTTATATTCTATACCGTATACATTAATTACACAGGCAGAGAATTTAATAAGGACAGACATAAGGATATGCGTACATTCGAAGAATAGGAAAACAGCAGCAGATAAGATTCAAATGCATAATAATTTCGTATGTTGAGCACAAGGAAAGAAAAAAGGCGAAAGAATTTACTTCAAGATAAAAACAAAGAAAGTTTTCTTGTATTTTAAATGTTGTGGCTTTTACAACTTTGCGGCTGAGATTATAAAACTTAGGAATGCCATGAAAATGATAAGAAGAAGAAGAAGAAGAGGAAGGGCTTGGTTGCAGGAAAAGAGAGAAGAATAAAATATATACACACAATTGTACACGCACACGTAAACAAAATGTATGCCGAAATTAAATTCAGGTGCACGGTGCTGATTACAAGGGTAACTTTAAGATTTTCTCACCACTATGTGCATAAGTATTGTGTTTTTTCCATTCTTATCTACTTACTAGATTAACTTCATATTTGCTATTCTATACTTACATATATATGTTCGTCGTATACACAATACAAATGCATGCATATTTGATAGCTTAAACAATATCGAGTCGGTGAGAGTGTGATTGAACGGTAACATCCAACATGTGACAATTGTTTGCGTTTTTCTTGCCGTTGTTGTGACTTAAGTCAATAAATAATAAACTGCCCCAAAATATCCATAAAATAACTGTTATATTGGCGATAAAACCAGGACCAAAAAATCAACTTATCAAATATAGTCAGATATAATCAGATATTTTGAGTTTGAATTTAGCAAGCGCCAAAACCAATTGTAGATGGAAAAAATTTTTCAAGTCCACGAGAGCATTCCCAGCCCATTAAATCAATTGTGTGACGCATGCACAGTGGAAGTATAGTAAAGACATCCACCTCATAGCCTAGACGATAAGAGACACGAATACCAAGTTGGCATTCCTCGCATTCAATCTTCCGTGCAGGGGACCACAGCGTAATTTCGATCGATGTTGGATGTGTGTAGCTATAGCGAGTGTTTGGTCTGTGAAAAAAAAAAAAATTTACAGAATGGGCATACACCTCTTAGGCTTCCCGCCTATTTGTCTCCCACTTCTTTGTGACCGTCATCGTAAAAGACATAGAGGGGAAATCTCCTGAGTGATTGGTTATAAGAGAAGAAAAACAATCTTCAAAATTGACAAACGAAGTTTAAATGGGTTTAAAACAAAGGAAAGGAATTATAAAAAGAAGAGAAAAGTCCAAAGTCCGTCGTCTATAATATAAAGGTCGACTTTGCTTTATGCAATCGTTTATCTTTATTTTATATCACACTCACTAGGCCATGGACAAGCCAAGACATGCAATTACCTAGCAAATGTTCTTTTGGTTCGACAAGAGATCAATCAGTTGGGTTCAATTAAGGATGACTAATAAGACGAGGAGGTTTAATGGTTCTTGTGAAAAAAAATAATTAATATTTAAACAAAGTTACAATTTTTGATCGACTTCATGTCGCCCCGTCTGTCAGTATTGGAATGTTGGTTCAACGATGTGCTTTGGCCCAAGAACAAACACTGTTAAAAATGGTTCGGGACGAAACACTTTCACATATAAAGCCTCAATTTGAAAAGTTGTTACATAAATGACTGCATTAAGTGATGTGGTGTAGGGTTTTTAATAGTGGGCCTTGGCCGACTGCGATGTTTCTACTTCTCTTTCTTTCAAGTTCTTAAAAATACCTTGGCCTGGGAATCAATTACTTTACCATAATCTTTCTCAAAGCCAACGCAAGAATTTTTTTTCTACTATTTTTGCGGCCAAGATAAAATTTCCTTTCATTCTTCGCATGTATAGTTGCTTACGTTTAATAGAAAAATTCCTTTAGTTTACAAGTCCTGGCATTCGCATATTCTTCGAATTATCATTGCATTGCTTTTTACTACTTTTTTTATTATTAGAATATTCGATTTTTTTATAATTGGTACGGCAGTGTGCTTGTTATTCAAAGGCGGTGTAGGAGGAATTTTTTAATGCTTTATAAAAATCGTTTTTTCTTATAATGCAAGTATTCCATGTATACATGTGTTAGGTATTTGTAATAAAACATCAAATTTAGAAAAGTAGAAAGCAAGAGATGTGTGAGATGTGTGTGATTTTTTTTCAAAAGATCTCATAAAATATTTATGTAAAAATATGCTTAGTTAAAATTATTCTTTTACGGTATTCTCTTACGCGTGTAAACACGACTAAAAACATGTGTATTTGTCAGTAGATTTAAAACTTTTTTTTTGATTTTTGCGCTACTGATGGGCTCGTTGCAGCGTTGCTCAGCGTGAAATGCTGAATCCATTTAGCCATGTCTGTCCGTCTGTCCGTCTGTCCGTCTATGTGGTGTATGTCGTTGATATTCTTCTGGTCGCAAACATTAAGATATCAACTTCAAATTTCGCAGAAACATTAAAAGTTCTTGTAAGTGCCTTGGGGTGAATTGGTTAAGGGACACGCCCGCAGTGAAGCGCAAACTAAACAATCCTCTACTTCTCTTGCGGACTTTTGTTTGTTAGCCATAAGGTATGAAAAACAGAAGGTTGAAATTTTCTAAATATTTATTATGTGAATTGGGCCTTGCCCACGCAAAAGTATAAACGGTCATTCATTCCTTTGACGTCTTCTACTTATTGTTCATATGATAAACAGGACAGAATGTTGAAAATTAGTCTAGTTTAGTGTAACTAGTCTTAGTGTAATTAGACTTTATTTCTAAAGTACACACACACGCATCCACAACCCGGTGGATGCGTTTTCTCTTATATCATACAATTAATCGGTACATTTTTATGTATATTTTCTGTGTGGATTTATCATAACTTGATCTTAGTTTTTAATCATTGAGGTAATTATTCTTTACTTATGAAGAAGTTTTTGTAAGAATTTCATTATGAATTGTAACGAAATCTTTGCTGATGAACGTCATAAAAGTATCTTATTAGAAAAGCCGCTAACTGTTTGTTCAATATGTAGTTTGCATAAGGATGAACACTTTACACATGTTGATGGACATAAGAGTTTGAAATTTTCTTCATCTAGCATAACAAGCTCGCTTGAAAAGTTTTCATAGACAACATACACGCAAATGACAACGTGATAAGTTTTCTTTGTTTGAAAAATTGTCATTTAGTAATGAAACTAAATCTTTTTAGCAAAAAATATAACTGTTACGCCCTTTTTCTTCAATGGTCACATGTATGTGCGCTTATGTTATACCAACATTCTATTAATATTTGAATATTTTCATGCAACAATTTTTGTTCGTACAATTCACGTAATTCACGTAAGGCGGCTCCTTCAAGTGCACTAACGAAAGAAATACAACAAAAGGTTATTTGTGTTCATTCAATTTCTTTATTGGCAACGTCTCGAAAACCTTTTCTAAAACAATTTTCCAAAACAATCGATGGTTGTGAAGTTATATTCAACACTTGGGATTTTAGTCGTTATGGTCGTCACCTATCGTCGCTTATTCAATTGGATGATAATGAATGAACCTTTTTTCTGTAGATGATTTTCACTATCCAAGAAAACGTGGTATGGTCACAATGGGAAAAAATGTCTTAGCACTTCAAGAAAGCTTATCTTGAATGGAATCCTTGCTGCAAGAAGCAGACGAAAAAGAATAAGACTCTTAGCGACGATCATCGCGGAACGAATTAGGAAACTCATCTACTTTATTAAAGCGAAAGCTGTGTATTGTTAGCGAAGGACGCATCTTAAGATCTATTCAGATTTTTAGGTTGATCGTATATTAAGATAGTAAGTTTACGTACATGTACATGTATCGCTCTACAGCATATACAAAGAACGTCAAAGAACTATTCGTAGGGATTCTTTTTTTTAATTTTGTTTATATGTACCTTGTTGCTGACCAATGAAATGAAACTTTGCTGTACGGATATTTATTGCTTGACTTTAAAATAAAAATAAAAAAAATGGAAAGAAAAAGAAAATTGTATTCAGCTATGGTCGAATCTTTTATAATCAACGTCTCTACTTTAAATTAGAAAATGCAAACGTTAGTACTGTTTGCAAAAAAATAGGCAAAATACTTATTTTATTTTTTTTTTTTGCTTTTAAAAATGGAAGGGGCCTCGGTTTGCATTCTACTGCGGCCATGTCCTATGATGGATTTGCGTGGAAAATCTTCGAAAGTTTTTGCGGAATTTATCTTCGTTTTTGCAAGCGGGGTAGAGCGTTTGCTGTAAAGACAGACAGATGGATATGCTTAAATCGATGCAGAATATCATGCTTATCAAGGAGGTATCTTTTTAGTTTATAAGCTATTTTAATAATATCTTGAATTTTACATTGAGAAAAATAAATTACTTTTATGATTGGTCAACTGCGGGCTGCTAATGTCGTGTACTGTATCTTACAGTTAAAAAGAGTTGTACTTACGCTTTCATAAAAAGTTACGCTTGAAGTTTCCGGGCAAATGTGTGATGGTTTGTCCGTTTCTTTATATTGTTTAATCAGGTAGCTTTGAAATAGGTTGAATACATTTCCTGCGGTATCAGATACAAGCGGTAATGTCTGAAACAGAAAACAATGATTTGTTATTGCAGCGCATCAATAATTTTTAATTTAGATGTTTGGAGTGAAATCCTTTAATATGTTTGTCAAATAAGACTTTTTGAAAATTTATATTCAAAAAGCTTAAATATATATATATATATACATATATATATATATATATATATATATAAATATTTACCTATGTACACATATGCATATGTTTGCTTGGGCTAAGTACATTTCCTCAATACAATGGTGAGGTGATATGCACTTAAACATAGTATACGGCCTAGAAGTTTCCTCTTGATTTCTAATATTATTTTTGCATAAAAGCATTTTTAAGATATTTCTATGAATGTCTGTGTGCTTGCACAAAATTATTTAGTCAGTTGTAAAATTTTAATTAAATTATTATGCATTTGATAGATTAAATAAATTTATTTATATAAAAAGCATTTTAAAGACTTAAAGGCGAACTTTATTGAGAAAATTATTCAAGCAATAAAATTCAATTGCATTTTGTTTATACAAACTACTTAGTTTTAACAATAAAGCTTTTAAATAATTATTGCATTTTATTGATTTTCTTTTTTCCGATTTGACAAACATATATCCACATATATATAGAACTATTTAATTTATCTTGGCTTGTAATAGTTTCAATTTTCTTAAGGAAAGATAAAAACAAATATAAGGCTCCAGCTTTGCGACTAAAAGACAAAAAGATGGAACGGGCAAATAAGTAAGCAATTAAGTATCTGTCGTTAGGTAAAAGGTGTCGCAGTTGGTGGAGATAAATATACGGTTCACACGTTGGTCGTATTCTTTAGATTTTCCAACACTGATTGCTGCTTTGAAGATTTCTATTCTGGGAGAAGAGATTTAGCAGAAGAAAAGAGATGGAGTAAGAAACAGTGTGAAATAGTATTATATAAATAATGCGAAATGGAAAAAGTTATTAAAGTCGCAACAAGAATTATGTGCAGCTGTACCTATTATCGCTTTTTTTAATACTTGAAACTGGCTTTTCTACATACATGTGTATATATATATGTATAACACGGCGTAAAATTACGAAAAATTCAGCCGAACTATAATACAATGTCTAGTCAGAGAATTGCTCATATTCTAGATAACATGTATTGGCTGCGACTAATGGTCTCAAGCGCAGAATGTAGTACAGAATAATAGAAATCAAGACCAATAAAATTTTCCGCAAATGGCACATAGCTACACACATTCGCAACTGGAAGACTAGCTTTATGGAGATCTCGCATTAACCTATTTTTACGCAAATCCCTCAATCTCACGGTTCAATTTTCTGACCCCTCACCGTTGTAAAAATTTGATAATTGGTCGATAAAAAATTTAATTTTTTTAACAAATGAGGGAATTTCGTAAGAATACATTGCTTTAAATACACGCGTTGTATAAAAACACGCCGTCAAGGGATTGTCCTTTTGTCGCGATAAGAACACTTACAAAGTTCGAAAACTCTACTGATAGGGCCATCCTAGTCGTTAAGGTCGAAGGTAAACACTGAAATTAAGAACAATCCAGACGAGTAGCTCGAATGGCATGCAAATATCAATGCGTCCCAAATGATCAAGTTACTAGGGCAACTTTTTGTCCTTAGACTGCGGCTGAACCAATACAATTAGTCAATGGCGTAAGCGTAAGAAAAACGTACCCGCTTCAGAAGGCAACGGCAGATCACTAAAGAATTTATCCCTAGAGAAATCAGATGCGCAAAACAATGGATACATGGCCCTCAATCCCCGGCGGCAAGAATAAAAATAACTTAAATATTGCCATGTGGAACATTCGAAGCAGGAAAATTTCCCAACATAGCCCAGGATATGAAAGGCCTAAACATTGATATCGTGGGCGTAAGAAACGTGGTGGCCAAATTCTGGACAATTTCAAGTTACAGATTGGAGTCGGTATTATTATCTCTAAGAAACACGACAAAGAACAATTCGGGTAGACGTACCGCGGGAACTCATAATCTTCTAGCGGCAAGGATCAAATTGAAACTGACATAAGCTAAAAGGTCGAGACCATCATTTCAAAAACAAAGTAGTAAAAAAAAAAAGATAATTATGATCAGTTCTATCCAACAGTGAGTGGGTAATAAAAGGCGAAAAATAAGTATCAAAATACATGCCCAGCACTAAATATAACACTTCTCCCGAAGCTCTTCCTTTGCATTAACTTGAATTCGGGAAAATCTTTAAAGTTTAATTAAATTACTGCATAGACTTACGTTTCTACCATTAATTTTTTATTAAGATCTTAATATACAAAGTTTTTCCCCCTCTTTGTATTTGGACAATTGCCCATAAATTTATGAGACGCACGGAAGAAATTTGCTGTGAAATTGAAATTTATGGTCTTCTATTGCATATAGAGAACATTTATGTGCACGCACGAAGGTAGGTAGCATTCTAATTTTCTGTTTTCGTTCGTAGCTCTAAGACACACGCCATGAAATATACACGCATAATGTCCATACACTTCGGTAGAATTAACACGAGATTTCGACGCGTTTAGCCTGTATACGCTCCCAGTCTGCCTGCGAGTTCTGGACATTTGTCAACAGGTTGGCCCATCCATTGGCTCTTTTTTGTTTGCTATGCAAACCTGTGGGCCGGTATATTCGTCGGTCCGTGCGTGTGTTCGTTTGTGCGTTCATTCATCCGTGTGTCCTTCAGCGTAGCCGTTATCTGCTGCGTGTCCATTCCTTTGAGTTTTCAAATTGGGTTAAAAGTACTTTTGTATGTACTTTAATGCCATAGACGAATCTGTTCACCTCGTGTAGCCAGCTGTAGCCAGGTTGCAAAATTTTTGCGATCTTTAGCAAATAGAAATATAAAATTTCATTCAAATATTTGATCATGAGTAATGCCTTCCATGTATTAAATCCAAAGGCAAAATATTTACTCTAGGTACTAAACGTCTAAGATTAACTCCAAGACGAAAACAATCCTTGTGTAGGTTTGTAAACGTATACCGGCTATTGCAACTGTAATTAAACTTCATTGTGATACTTAAGCGAATACATTTATTTATATATATATACGTATTTATATACATATATTTATATTATATATATATTCTATTTCTATTACATATATATATATATATTTATATACTTCCATTAAAGGAAACTTTTTATTGCCATGAACATTTGGTGTCCAAACTTAATGAGTGCGAACGTTGGTGAATTGCACTTTAATGTCTAATATGGGAAAGTTTTACTTTTATTAAACAATAGAAGAAGAAGGAAGCATAAAGACGGAGAATAAAAGCAGTTGCAAGAAATTGCTGACAGAAAAAGGATTAAATTCATTTTAATTTTAAGTTTTAATTTAATTTTAATAAGAAGTAATAACACGTTTTAAGTGCTACTAATTATTACAACTTTTGCTATCCGCTATCGATGAAAGGGTTAATAAATTTTCGAATTCGTCAGGGAAGTATGAAACCGGCAAACTCTTTTAGCCAATGCAGGAAATTGAGTTGGGAATTAAGTAAAATATCTTTTCTTTAGATTTGTTATAGTGTGATCTTTCACTTAGATAAGCAGTGGTGGTGGCCAGAAATGACTGCAACCAGAGGGGGAGAGCAAAAAAAGTGAAGTGCCACCATTTTAAACAAACCCATTAAGGATGCTGCATCAAGACGAGCATACCGTATAAGCGTAAAATACGATCAATTCTTTCTTACACAGACTTTTTTGAACGATTTTGAAATGATAGTGCAATTAATCTTTTTTACACGAATTTTTTACTCCAGCACGAATCCAAAACAAACTTTTTTTTTTTTATACTCAATTTTTGACTGCGTCTCATAAAAACTTATGTACAAAGCAAAAAAATGCAAATGAGTGAAAGTATGATCATAAGTTAATCGGTTTATGTCGACACATGTATTAGTGAGTTGCTCTAGTGCTACTTGTTTGTTAATAACGACTGAAATTCTACATTTCACAATAGACGTTGAGTGAGCAGTTGCGTTGGGATCACCAGCCCGAGATGTAGCAAAAATCGAAATCGTCATTACAGATGCACCTTCTCCTGCGGTTTGACCCATCAGATTCGTATAGTAATTTAAATTAACATCCGCCGTAGTAGTTGTAGGATTTAGCAGAACGCCAGGTTTACGCCTTCATTCGCACTGGTATTTGGCAAGTTAACAGCAGAACGCGCAGCAGCCACTTATTTCTGGCTAGGACCGTTACAGCTAACAAGAGTACTCTGTAACAAATCTTCACAAATATCAACCGTTGGAAAGGTTACAGTCATAGAAGGTTGAGCACATATTTGAATATCATTGTTAGAAAAGAATAACTGCTCGAGTCATGAGTAGATCCATTATCTGAGCGTATTGACGACGAAGCCAAAAAAAAAATAAATAAAAATCATCGCTTTTTCTAAATGAATAAACAAACAGCAAACGCAACCAAAGTAAGCGATGAATAAAGATAATCTGTTCCTCCATACAAACATATATATATATGCATATATGTAAGTATATGTTTTCTAATAAAAAATGGCAAACATACAACGAGAGAAGGTAGTGCAAATAAACATGAGAATATATTGAAAAAGAGAAAATTTTCACACCGAGATATATGAAATAATCAATAAAAGATAGATAAAAATACGCACTCATACAAATGCAAATATAAAAATTTTTTCATAATACAAGTGCAAATAACACAAAACGTACAATCAAGGCATATATAGTCCATATATTATACATATATACATACAGACATATACATGCATATAATATGCACACACGTAAATGAATATGACATTTCCGTTGTTTGTTGGTTTCCGTTGGATTATTGTTTTGCTTATATAAAGGATTTTCTTTCCATTATATTAACTCTTGTTTTATTTAATGGGAAAAAAGTAATAAAACCACTTTAAAAACTCTCTTTATGAATTTTAATACCGTTCCTTTTTTTTGTTTTTTTTCTTTAATGAATAAATCGAAATCGAAACCGAAAAAGTAATAAGAGGAAAATTATTTGTGAGTAATAATATACACCTGTAATTATCAGGTGTAGATGTTGAAACCAAAGAACTGCTCTTGAATTTGCGTTGATTCGAATTCTCTGATACCCATCCCAAGCAGATGATGAAGAAAAAATATATTCAATAACTTGTAATTACTTGAAAAGCCGAGCAGTAAGAGGTCGGAAGGAACTTTTGGTATTCTCGAACTCATCGTCTATGCGTATGTGTGTGGGTGCATTAATTACAAGTCAGTTCTTCCTTTTGAAGAAAGACATACTGTAATATTATACTGTCACCACACCATACAGGGAGGATTGAATGGACTGTACGATAGAATCCCATAGGTAATCACATGATATTACATAATGTAATGATTTGTGTACTACCAAATGTCATAAATAAACGCGAGAGAAAAGAGTTGATGTTGTTGCTTGTTGATCCTTCAAGTTGTGTATTAATTTTATTATGAGTGATTTTCGTCAACAATGGCCTTTATCCAAATGGAACAGTCCATGGAAAAGCCGCATCTAGCATCTTAAGACGGAAATTCCTGTGGAGATTTAAATGCAACCATCACACTTATGATACTTTCATACCAATGTTTAAGAGGCAATGAGGCCAAAAATCCCCCACGAATATATCGTGAAAATAAGAGCACTTGCCTCGAGAAGAGGAAGACAATCTAATATCTTTTTGCAGTCATTGGTCTATGGCAATTGTATGAAGGCTTTTGATTCGATGTCATCGCTTAACTTTGCTTTTTGTTGTGAGAAGCAAACGGCGAACGATCTCATGGGTTAAACAGATTCGGAGATCGCATGAGTTTTAACTTTTATATTTATCCATTGCAATGGTTATCGAGAGCATAGGTCTTTCGAAATTCACTGAAAGTTATGCAATCTCTACCTGCGAAAAGAGAAACTAAAATCTTAGTACTGTTTCTGAGACAACGTTAGCTGGCTGCAAATAACCGAATGATTGAGAGAAATACATGAACTTTCAGCACTCGGAAGGCCGATATTTTTTTGCTTGCTATTATATATTAATGCCAAGCGAAACTCTTAAGAGAACCGGTCTTTTCTTAAATTGTATATATGTGTATATTTTTCCTACTTATTTTATTTTTCTAAATTTATGACTTTTTCCATTAAAAATATTTTGTTGCAGAGAAAACAATATTTCGCATAATATATTTGAACCATTTGAATTAAATAATCTAGGAATGCGCATCATATATACATAATATATGCCAGTTTCAACTAAGAAAAAGCATATCACTGTAGTAGCATAGCTGGCAGGGGCGGCGCTATTGAAACGTAGATTTTTCGTGTAAGGCGTCGTATGGCAAAATTTACTTTTGTTTAAATGACATTTTGACAAAGTTGAATGAATATTGATGAAAACGCACAAGTTGGAAATAATTATAATAATATTTTTCTTTTCATAACACTAATAGCAAATATACGTATAGCAGAAATCGGGAAAAATAATCATAATAAACCGTACACGAGTATTTTACCATAGTGCGAATATACTCACGGACGGACCTATACAATACGCATACTATCGCACACATATGCTCATAGTCTGTAGTCTTACGCACACGTGTTATACGAACTTCAGTAAATGTTCTCGGTTCAGTTACTTTATTCTGTCTTACGGCCTTTAATATCGTTTGTCTATGTACGATGCCTCCAAGTAGGACTTAACAATTTTGATGCGTACATGTTGCTACCGACATGTCTTGTCTTATGTGGATAAACTTTTTGTTAAGAAATGTGATAAAGTGATAGCCAGGTTCATGTGAAGAGCGAATCAAAAAAAGGAAAAAAATGCTGCCTTAATTCGAAACATTTTTTAGCATATTTTATTATTTCATGTATATTGCTTGCAACCTGCAGCTACATCGATTTATTAAGGAAAATAGTGACGCGATTATTCGCGCAATACCAATATAAAAATCGATATCAGCATTGGAGAGATTAAAATGAAAAGTAAATATTTGAAGATTGTACATGTTGTTGTGATGGAATCCTTACTTGCTCTTCTTTTTTTTCACCCTAGGCTAACTTTTTCATTCGTATTATTTTTTAATTTGGATTTTATCTATCCTTTCTAGAAAAAATAACGAGTTTATGAGAATAAAACCATTACTAAAACTTGCTACGTGGGAAGTTTATGGCGGATTAAAAATAAAACGCTTTTTAATTTTGTTCCATGTCTTGAATGCTTTTACTGAAAAAAAAAGAAGAAAAATAAGAGCAAAAGACAACGCAAACGTAAATGAAACGTTTGTTTACTTAAAGCGAAAACTGTTTAATCATTTTCGAAATTAAATTTATAAATATATATACCATGTAAAGTAACATATATTTATATGAGAATGTATTTGCTTGGACAGATGGGACGCACAGAACGTGGTATATTTTGGTGTTGTTTTTGTGTGGTTACTGCTCTTGAAATTTGGTCCGGGTCTTAAAACCTTCCCTCGGAAACACAGAATATGGTACATGTTGTGTGGTTTATTGTCCGCCACCGGTTTTTATTGTAATTCCCAACCGGTTCTTATTCAAATTCCCAACTCAACTTCAGCATCTCTTCGTGTGCCCTTTGTAGACCTGTTTCATATATTCTCGTGATAAAGCTCGAGAGTGATCGCTTAATGTGGTCCAACCGAAAAATAAGGCGGTGCAAAATATAGCCGAGGGTTAGCTATGCTGCTGCGATAAAAAACACTGGTGGACTAGGGGCACCATCCAACAGCCATATGGGGCTCGTCTGGAAGTGGCCTCGGGGTCCTACCTAGACAGCAGGTAGCCACGTCTCGACGCACAGACCTGCTGCCTTCGCCTAAGGAGGTTGACGATATTAAAACTCATATCTCGTCAGAAATTTCCAAACTTAACTCGAACAGAGTATCGATTTTCAAGTTGAAAGCCGATCAAGAGAGGAACAAAGCATTCTTCAAAGCCTTATTAGCCACTGAACATCTTGTGTCTCCCTGGGGAAGCCTTTCTGGCCAAGGAATACCCTTATAATAGAATTTTTCCCTAAGGGAAGAATTCCAGGACGAAACTCAGCCTGTTCTTTTTGTCCCCGGAAACATGACTGGGGTTAAAAGACTAATTAAACGCTTGCAGCCTTTTTGATATTGCCACAAAGCGTCCGTGGCCAGAATATAAACCTCCGTCATACATAAGTCCGGAGTTCAGGCACTGACTTTCAAACTTTCTGATGTAAACTCTTGCGAATTTTTTGCTATAATTTCCAGGTATTCAGAAGAGATAGATCCGATAAATCTGGTGGGGACGTTGCCATTGGTGTGTGCGCAGAGTTTCTGTTGAACTGTTTAGATTCTCAAGAATTTAATTGCGTCCGATTTGAAGTAGTCTTAGGCCAAATGAGGTGGCAGTTGTAACGGGGCATTTTTATTCTCTTCCGTGTTATTACTCCAATAGATTTGTAAAATTTATCATGATGCAAATTAGAATAACAGCTTTGATAAATTCAGAAGATATTTTTCATCTGACTATTGCCATCACTGCCTACGTAGTAGTAGTAGTAGTATACCTTCTAAATTGTGCGAAAGTCATCCAAAGAAAAACCTACGGTTTTGTTAACAAACTACAATCTACTCGTGGCATTAGATTGGCACTTACATTATCTAAGTATTGAGAGAAAGATTTACTCTAAGACGAATATCCTTTTCTTACCGGTTTAATATAAGCTTTTCAGTCGTTTTAGCTTTGCCTTACAATATTTTAGATAATTTCCGATAAAATATTCAAATATTGAATTTTTTTCTCTATATACATAAATTTTTTGATATCTGGCTAAAGCTATGTTTTACTGAAAATTTCTTTACAGCATATGTGTTCGTTTATTGCCGGTACGGCAATATTGCGGTTATTGTGGCTGTTGTGGTTGTGCATTTTGTTTGCATGTGAACAAAGATGTTTGCATTAGCTTTCAAAATTTCAACGCGAAAATTATTTATGACCGTACCTTATAATTATTGGAGCATATTGCGAGAGCAAGATTATTATTATGATTTTATGCGAAATATGCAAACAAAACTTTTCAAGAAATTGCAAAATTGCAAAATTTCCAAATAGATTTGAGTAAATTCGGAACAAAGCGCAACACCATTTAAAAGAAAATATAATTATTAAGCGAAAACAAACGTTTCTTTGGCAAGTATTTCAAAATAATTTCCTATATTCTCCGTGGGACATAAAAATATTGAATAAAAGTTCATAAACTATAAACATGCCTGAGCAGACAATTGTTTGTCCTTCTGTCTGCTTCTGGGTTTGTGGAAATCACAAATGTGACTTTAAAAAAACATCAATTTTTAATTCAATCGATCCGGGAATCCATCCATCCATTTACACAAATATAGAAAAAGCCTATCATTTTCCTTTGGAAAATTCGCCAAATTCCATCTAAGCATTCCTCACAACTACCGAAAACACCATTGGTCAATCATTCCCGGGATTGGCATATAAACGTCATTTCTACCAGAAAATCGATATTATTTTTAGAAAATCTCAAGCCCCTCCCCCATCTAGATTTGATGTTATTTTAATCATTTGTTGACATTCCCTTGAGCGACGCGACATTTGCCATTTTCAGAACCATCCAGAAACCCGAATTTTGTGTGTTCATTAAACATTGCTTTACGGCGGGAAAATTACGGTTCAAGCTCCGCTTTGTCTTCAGAAGCTACAAGTATCCCACGAAAATAACAATTTGTTGATTTCAAACGAGATCGTGCCGATAATGCTGAATATAGTTTGATGCCTAGAAAAGATTTGGCCGGCTTTCTAATGATAACTAGAGATTGCTTTGATAGAGAGGAACGACAAGTAGGAGACTCACAAATAGCGTTCCCAATTGACGAAATATTATATAAAAAATAGTTTTCGCAACACACTTAAAAAGTTTTTTTTTATGCGGTGACTAGGGGCCGCATAAAAAAGCCTCACGTAAAAAATAACTCAAAACCTTACCAAATAACTAGCAATTGCTTTTTTTAAACGAAATCAAGACACGAGGCTTGGAAGCTACTTGGAATCTCGCTAAACTTTTTGGAATCTGATCTAGAAAAATCTATAACTATTATCCTCTCCCTCTTTGAGTTAATTTTTGAATCCATAATATGAGCTAAACTAAATGGCCGATCAAAACTATTAAATTTTTTTGATTGATAACTTTGTCCATTTTGATTGATTGAAATTTTCATAGACCGCATAAAAAAAAATACTCACAAAAATATGCTTGAGTGTATTACAAGAACCTTAAAAAAATTAATGTTTTTCTAATTTATGTCCATGCTTAGATCTAATGTCTACAGAGGGTATCTGAACACGTAGAACATGAATAAATTGAGTGACGTGTTACGAAGATTCAAAAATAGTAAAGAGTAGTTTGAAATGATGGTTGTTTGCTAATAAAATAAATTTGATTTTTTTTTCTTGCTCTCTTGTTCTTCAAAATTACAAGACATAGAAGGTCCGGCAGAGAATTTCTAATCGAAGCGCCAACTCGTTATGTTATTTGCGCCATTAATAATCGTATCCTTGGCAGTATCACAGAGACAGAGTTTTTCCGTATGATTTGCGCGACTCAACGGTTTTGTTTTATAAGTAAAGATGATGTTGGACCGTTTTCTTATAAGCAGAATAACAAAACTGCCACAATAACTGTGCAACTGAAACAAGAATTCCCTTCGTTTTCTGTTATGATGACCATTGACCGATGAAAACAAAATTTTTTTTTTTCTTTTTCTAAATATAAAATCGAATCATCTAATTATCGAATTGTTTGCAAATGCAATTTTATAAAAATATTCGCGATCCAATGATTTTTGCGGATGGGGCGCGGGCGGGCACATAATTTAATTAAACAAACATTCGTGTTCATAATTAGTTATATTTCTAAGCAATAAAGAGGAAATTTAGTTTAGTTTAGAACTCTCGACCATTAAACTATGTTAAATTTTAGTTGTCCTGATGATATTTACCAGCAAAAAGGAAATTTTGTTTTTCAATTTTTCAACAAAATCAATTATGTGCAGTGTGGCTGTTGGTCTGATGGTAAACTGTGGTCAAACTTATAAAATTAAAATTGCTTGCACATTCATATGCAATTAAATGTTTCGGTGATAGTTGTGGTCACTGAAAAACCCATAAAGCAAACGATAATGTTTGTAAAGTGCTGAAGAGGTATTAATATATGAATATCCACATATATATATATATATATATATGTGTGTCTGTGTTGTTATGATTTATGCTTCTTACAGTTTATTTAATAATTAATTTAAGAGAATTTTGTAAAATTTTTACATTTTTTCATTTTCTTTGGCTTACACGCTTTAATTATTGAAAAGTTTCTTAAAGAGAAAACTTATTCTACGTAGACTAAGAAAATCTCTTTTTATGAAATTTAATTCTTAAATTCTTTAGTTTGTTGGACTGGTTTGAATCGAGTAATATTTAAAATGAATTATTTCTTAAATTTTTGTTTTATTTGTTTTTTTTTTGTTTTTACAATTTTTGTATTTCTATGCGTAAGCATAACATACATATCATAACATGCATTTATTCAATGCCTAGAGAAACTCAGGTGTTTTTGTCATTCGGTTTCATTTACATAATAATTTCATACAAATGCATTTGCATAAAATCTATAAACAGAAGCATTCATAACCGAGCACATATGAAATGAAAAGGCTTAGTAACAATTATGTCAAAAATATTTTAAACTTTTACCTCATACGTAGATGAAAAATTTGAGAAATTAATTTAAAATATTTATATTCTGAGAAGGGTAACCAACAAATTTACAAAACATAAAAATTACAAAAAAATCAGAAAAGGAAATTTATTCCTTCTCTTTGATATCCATCTCTGTTGACATTTCTTTTTTCATTTTTTCCTTTTTTTTTTTATAATTAAATAATTGCATTATATTCGAAGAGAAATAGAAAAAAGACTTATTTTAAAACGAATCTTTCACATTCTTCTACTTGGAATTGGAAATTTGTTTCTATGTAAACTTAGTTTACCGTTCGATTTCTAAAACGATATGCAAATATATCTCCTAATGGTACGTGCGAGTATCAGTCGGTCATCCAAAAAGTATTCAGCCTTTTTTTATCTGCATATGCGATGATAAACAAGGTTCCGCATCGTCATTCTCCATTCCAATAATCTGTGAGGTTTCTTTTAAAATGCTGGCGATACGAAAAGACATAAAATAACACAGACCGGAGCTGGTTTCTCATTCATGACTGCGAAATTTACAAAGTGTTTCGTTGATTGCTAGCATGGCTGTAGATCGATCGGAACAATTTTTATGCGGATCTTGACTATACCTCTATCTTTCGCGAATTGCAAGTTACAGCTCATGATGCGGAAGATTGCGATTCACGCCTTTCAATTTTAACGGGCATGAGCCTTTCAACAGTACGTGGACAAACGGACAGACGGACGACGGGCTTACCATTTTGCTACGTTCGATCTTCGTTGAATATTTCTGGGTATTACATAATAAGTGGTAGGGAAAATTGAGTATACTATCAATCCGAATATGAGAATATACTCGAACGATTTTTTATTTGTAAATGTGTGTTATGCAGCGAGATTGATAAGTGATTAAAAAAACTATATGGGGGGGGATGCAAAACTACCACATTGGAGGTTAGAAACACATGGCACACAAGTGTTGTTGTGAAACAGGTTGTACTCTTAGTATTTCGATCGATTTTATTAATTCCACTAATTCTAAGATCCGGACGAAAGTTTCTAATGGAAAGCATCATATATTTTACTTTGGCTATGTCAAATCTTTGAAAGCTAAAATCTTTGTTCATAGATCGCAAAAACTTTATGGCGATGGGATTGACATGTTGCCGGAAAAATGGCAATAAATCTTAACCAAGGAAACGATATACAAACGAAACGTGAGTGCGTAGTGTTGTGTTCGATGTACTAGCAATAAGCTTTAGGCCTCGCAATCTCAATGTTTATTTAAAAGCCCTTTGTTTTACTTTATTTTTTTATTATTATTATGAATTTAGTCAGAGAATGTATTCTAAGGCTTCTAAGGTTTTACTGAAAATTCCATCGCAGAAGATTTTTAAATTTCATTTTTAAATACTTATATTTTAATAATTTTAATAATTTCATATCTTATCTTAAATTTTCTGTTTGAATTTTGAAACGTCTTTTTCATTTTTCAAAGGACGTACCTATGTCATGATCATACAACACTGACAAGACGAACTATCTAGAGTATTATATAATACAATTATATAATATAAAATGATTCAAGTAAAATATATATAATGAATGAAGTATATGGTGATTATGAAGCACTCTTCCACTAAATATTTCTTACCCTAAAAAAGATTTACAAACATTTTCAATTTTTTTTTTTTTTTTTTTTTTAGTTGGCCTTTCAAGAAAAAAGGGCGAAATATGCCATATATGACAAAACAATAAAACTTAAGATACGTGTATATAAACATAGATATGTATATGCATATATGTGTAGTTACATAAAAAGCAAAACTATGTTGTTTTGCGAGGCTTTCATTTATAGTTTCATATATAAGCAGTCTGGAGAGACAATGCTATCATTTGTTGCTGCCATAACAACTCTTTTTTGCTAGATATAAAAATCTAAAACAAAGCATAGGAAAGCAACCCGAGTTTAGAATTCATATGCAGACATATTCAAAATAATTTGCCTACATATTCATATAAGTTTGTACACAATATTCAACTGCCGTTATATTATACTTTATTTTTTCTTTTTTTATGCAGCAACTCTATATTATTGCATTGTTTTAAACGGCAAGAAAAGTTTTTGCGCAAGCATTTGTCTGCAATTTTTTTTTTTTGCTTTTTTTTTGTTTTGTGGCTTGAAGCATGGTTTTACAAAACACAATGGAATTTCAAAGGAAATTAAAATGTACAACAGTTTGCCAGAAAGAAAAACACTTTGTCTGTTTTCATATGTAAGAATGTTTGAATAGATGTGTTAATAAATGGATGGCTCAGTTTTAGGTGTTTTTGTTAAATAATAAGACAAGACCTTAAGTCATGGCAAACGTATAAAGTGAAGTCACTTACACGTCAAATGCAGACTTCCAACAATGTTCTTTTCGTATTCTAAATTTATTGAATACATATGCAAAGGAAGACATTTATACCTAAAGTCAATTGCTTTCCTTATATATATATATATGTATATATATCTAGTCAAATTTAAACGAATGCTTTCGTACTTTGTAAAGATAATAAGACTACTTAGCTAAAGCTATGTTTAGGTATCGTTATAAGTCCATTTAACCGTTAGTTCATTAAATACTTTGATGATTTTTAAAATGCTTTAATAAAACTATCGCAACTTTATCAATATTATTATATAACATTTAGTTTTAAGCGTAATTTGTTTTGAATATAAATTTCCAAATGGCTTCACATATTATCTTTACGACAATATATTAGCGATTGGTATCTGAAATATACAATCAGCCGGAAGCGGACGTTCGTGTAGACGCGCGATAGCCATGTTTCCATGCTGTGAAAAAATTAAGCCCTTTTGTACGTTGTGTATGGTTTCCGAAAAAAAAAACCTTCATATGTAGCTGTGTAAATAGTACATATTTAGCCACTTTTGTAACATTTTATATGATTTTAAAACTTTGAGTACCGAATGTAAAATAACCACAAACAACCAAAAAAAAAAAAAAAAAAAAAACGAAAGCGAAAAAAAAAACGAAAAATATATATTGTTTAAAAGTTAAAGTTGCCTTTACTTTTTTTGAAAAATTAAAAATTCTTTATTTACTTAATTTTTTAACTCAATGCAATATACAGAAGAGAATTTTGGAGGAGTCAAGACGAATATGTTTATTTGGTACTTGCTACTATTTTAAGAGCCTTGATAAGCACTCTCTATACCTCGATAATATTCCACAGTTCGGCGAACAAGAGGCGTTGAAATCTCAATATTAAGGCAAATTTGAAACCTTTTGTGATTAAATCCTATGCTCTTTTTTTGCTCTGGTTTATTCACCCTGGTCTTTCTTACAATTGTGAACAACATTGCTATCAAGATGAAGATAACATAATTTTAGTGCACAGTGTAGGAGCAAAACAAAGATATCGATGTGACTTATAGATTATAGAAGCGCTTTATAGCCCCTTAAAGCCTGAATAAAGTTTTGATGCTGAGTGGGCAACGAGAGAACAGTCTTAAGGTTTATTAAGTGTAAAATTAAATCTATTGTCTGTTTATTGATTGAATATTGATTAATTGAACTTTTTCGTGTAAATAATTTGGTATTCGAGTGCGATTTATGTTTGAATTAATTTCTAATCATGAAAGCCTGGAATGTACGACGAACCGTAAAAATTTCGTCTTTCTATGCTACTTTCGACAAGCAGAATTTGGACTTGGTACTAGACTTTCTCTTAATTGAATTAAACCCAATTTTGTTTACTGGGGTTGTGAAAGAGAAATGCACACCTTTTGGAAAGGTCAGGTAGTTTATTGAGAGAATTTTACTTATTTGTGACAATCTTGGTTAGTATTTTCAAATTTCATTCTTGTTAAGATGGTGTACTTTATACCTTTCCTGAGACCTTACTCACTTGTAAGAATAGCGGTAGTGAGTGAATAATAAAAAAATAATCAAAAGATAAGAAAAAATTAATTTTGCGTCTGTTCAAAGCTTGCTAAGAGATGATCGAATAATTCCAAATTTACAATATTTTTCTTTTCCTAATTTAACAAAAAAAAAAAAATTCTTCGAAATGAAAATATTCAAAGTTTTAAATTCAATGTTCAAATGAGGTCCAAGCGGACTATATTCGCAACGGTAATATTAGCGTTAATAGAAAGATGTTGTAAGTTAGCGTCGATCATCACATATCGAATATTTTATGTAATTCATTATTGAAGTTCAACTTTTACACATTTCCACTATCAACTACTTTGTCCTTTTTTTTCGTGCAACTATTTTCATTTACGCTGCCAAATTTGTTTCGATTACAAACAATTTTCTATTATTTAATTAGAATTTGTTTGACTTGAGTTGAAAATAATCTCAAATGTATTTCAATTTGAAAATGCAATATGTAAACTGCGTGCGCCATGCCAGGGGGCATTATTTATTTATGTGTGTGTTCACTCATTCAATATGTTTAATGAACATTTACAATTAATCATACGTACTACGTACCACTTGTTCTAGGATTGTATTGCTGCTACGTTTTGTTCACGTAAGTGTTTAATAAATATTTATAAATAATTATACGCCCGGTAAACCCAAAATGTTTGTTACAGCTTGTGTATTATTATAATGTATTAGCAATGCATTGCACACACATACGCTCGGTATGTATATAAAATGGCACAATTTAAATATAAATTTACACGAGTTGACTGAGTCCAAAAATTTAGAGAGTTTTTCTTGTTTTTTTTTTTTTTTTAATTTTGAAGATAATGTTAGAAACGACTAAATATGTCCTTTCCAACACACTTATCTTATATATATAACTGTTTCGCTTGATGCATTTTTATGTTTGTAGTTGAAATTTGAAATTTATATTTACAGGCCCCAAAATCTATATATATTTTCCTAATGATGGTAGGATGCCGAATCGTTCTCAAGTGAATTGATCCTTTGTCGTTAATTGGTGGCTGCATTAACAAATCAATCGGGACTATTTCTTGACCAGAAATGCAGGTAGTTTCGACAAATATTTGGATGGCAGGTTTCCCAAAATATGTTCACTATACCCGGGGCGTTGGACTAGGCATTTCTCTCAGCTTGAATCTACTGTAATCCTGCATGTGGTTAGATCACAAACATATATTACAATCGAGTTCTTGCTCGATTGAAGAAGAAGTTGATTTCGTCACAATTTTCTGGAAAATATTTTCCGTGGACCGAAAGGTATATACACTAAAACATGAAAATTGTTTCGTTGCCTTTCCGAAGTTATTATGGGCGTGCGGGCAAATATACTGTGCCTACTTTTTCACCCTTGTAGTCCTTATCGGCCAAGGAATATTTGCTCCAAATTCCAGCTTCCTTTCTTTATTTTTGTGACTATAGCGATTCCACAAAAGTTGTGGGTCAAAATGATCCATGACGGTAGAAATAGGTATACGTCACCACTGTCTTGAAACCTAAACCACGTAGGGACAGCCTGATTGTGGGTATTTAAAGGTCATGAAAAAGGTAATGGAACTTTATATGTGTTGTTACAACTATTCAAAAATTCATATCGACCCACGCTTTAACTCTAGGGTTAACAAATATTTTAAAATTATCTGATTCCTTTTGTTCTGTTCACAAGCCCCTAACCAACGAACAATCGTGTTCTTTCTTAAGCTGTTCATATCATGGGCTGGAATATAAATTTCTTATCTACTTAAATAAAAACTTGAACTGCTAACCTACGATTGGTAGAAGAGAGAGAGAGAGAGACTCAAAATATTTTCTCTGCTATTTTTTTTTCGAGAGTGCAAGAAAATTTTATTTCACTCAATTGTATTGTTTAAACTCGCTCTACTCCGTTACCACCGCTATCACCAATCATAACCGCCTCGATGGAGTTGAATGAAAACATTTATTATCAGGAATGCGTCACAGCAAATATTAAACAGAAATTGCTAACGAAACTTTAGTGAAGACACACACACACACACACACACAAACACATATGTACCCGCTCGCAAAACCATATAATTATTATTTTTGGACTGTTGCATGTTGCTGATCAACCAAAAAATAATTCGTGAACGCGAATGAGAGCACAGATGAAATCATGTTATATGTCATGGACGGATTATGATTAGTATAGTGGTAGTGTCATAGATAGTGTCATAGATTGAAAATAGATTTTATTATGAATCAACAAAGCGTAAGAAAATGATTTGAAAAGAGGGAAATGGAAAATTGAAATAAAACACACATTTTTGAAGAAAATTTCGGATGTGCGTGCGATCAAAAGTGAACAAATATCAAGCTTTTGTTTACATCCAAATACTCTTAATTGAAAAATGTGTGATTTTTCCCAAAAAACATTTTCATATAAACCTGGTTAAAAATTGACGAAAATTGACGTAAGTTGATAATAACGTACTTTGTTACATGATATATATTGATCGGATCTATAAGTTCCTATGTGGTTCTTGCCAGATAGAACACAGTATGTTGTTGTTATTATCCCTCTACACTTGGACGATATGTAGAAAATAAAAAATTGGCTAATGACAAAAAGCTTTCTTGAAGAACTTGCATTAGTTACCTAAACTTCTGGCTCGTGGTTGCCGAAACAGTTCTTCAATGTCCAAATTTCCCAACTAAAGTTTAGGATAATATGTACACTGATATATATGTGTATGTCTAAAAAATCGATTTATTTGTTTTGGTCCCAAGTGTACTGACTTATGACAAAGCAGGCTGGTAGTTGAACTTATCATGTTGTGATGGAACACCTATAGCACTATAATGTGATTGAATGATTTTGTGCATTTTCTTTTTCGTTTACTATCATTTAGCCAGTTAGGCTATCTAAGGCTTTATTGAAAACTCTACTTGGAGAAGTTTAAAATTTCTATTTCATAAGAAATTTACAATTACTGTTATTATCAGATCATAACGCAAGTACACTGATTGCTAACTAGATTGTGTCATCATCATCATCATCATCGTCATCATATCATATGCGTCAAGTATTCTCCGCTTTGTAATCCTGACTATGAAGATTTTTTTTTTTTATTAGTTTCGCTTGCCTTTGCTCTTGAAATTGTCTCACAAATTTCAAGTAGTTGTTTCCATTAGCTCTTAAGAATATAATCATTAGATGGCATCGTCACCGTTAAGAGCAACTTTCTTAGTAATTTTCTTAAGTGAATTGTAAATTTGTCTATGTGCATCTGTGGGCGGCTGTTAGTTTGCATTGCTTGACTTGTTTTCATCAGGCCTTAAAAACGGGACGAAAACACAGCTTGGTGTTACTTTAAAAGAAACGCATTGCGGGAAATATTTTGCATTAATGTAAACTAAAAGTGTTTATAAACACTCATCAGCGTTTGCAATAATGTGGCTCTAGTTGCGTATACAAGTTTACTGCACAATGTAATTTAATTTTATTGTATTCGGTCACTGGCGACGATTACAAAGCGATTATAAAGTTAAGTTGAAAATTATTATTCCCATTACTTTCTAT